>CAUYLG010061298.1:0-25068 GCA_963573385.1 Cacajao melanocephalus
CTCCTCTGTGGGAATAAGTAGTATAATGATGATACAAATACCCAAATGTCAGTGTTACTTAACATCCTCAGGTCAGTTTTTTCCTGAGGGAATACATCTCTACTTTTGATGAAAGGTAATAGGAAAATTGGACTCAACAGGACCACAATCTTGGCACATCGGATAATCCGCGGTGCTCTGCACCATTATTTGTTGAAAGTCCTGTGTTCCTCCTCATACCCACACTGCACGCTCAGGGATCCCCCCACGGGGCCTGCCATGATGCTGGGGCTGCTCAGAGCAAAACAGCCTGAAAAACACAAGCCCGAGTCCTGGCTCCTCCTCAGATGGGCCTGGCCAGGGGTGCCCTGGGGTCAGGGCTGCATGGACCCTGGGGGTGTGGAGGAGGCAGTGGCAGGCAGGCAGGCTATGTCCACTCAGGAACAAGGACTAAGGGTGAGAGGCTCCCTTTCCGCAGAGGTGGGAAAGGCATGGGAAGTTGTCATGGAGACTGGAAAGGGCAGGCTGGGAAAGCTCTGGGTGTGTGCAGGCCTGTGTGTGCATATGAGTGTGATAGTGTGTGTGATCGTCCCGGATAAAATTTGTGGAGAACTTTGGCAATGACGGTCACAGCATCACCTCCCACCCGGGGCTTCCTGTCTCCAGCACAGAGGAACAGGCCTTCCCCACGCTGTGCCCTGCTGCCTGCTGTCTCCTGGTGAGGCAGCTGCTGACCGCTCCTGGATGCTCCTCTGCCCTCCTCCCTTCTCCCCGTCCCTGCTCCCCTCTATGGCTGCTACTCCACCGCCTGCACCCCGCCCTGCCCTCTCCCACTCAGGACAGATCTCCCTGAGTCCAGGGCCAGCCCACTCACCTGCAACAAGCAGGAGGAGCAGAGCTGAAGGCCACCACGAGGCCCAGGCCCTGGCCGTCATTCCTGTAGCATGGATGTCACCTGCAGCTGTGCAAGACCCCAGGAAGGGACAACGTGGAGCCTCCTCCTGGCAGATCTGAGCTTGCTTCTGCTTTTCTTCTGCTCTCTGCTTCCTTGTCCAGCCCTGTTTCAGGTCTGAGGCTGGAGAGGGTCAGGGCGCGGGAAGGTCTGGGGAGAGCTGCCAGGGCCAAGGCTGGGGCTGGGCTGACAGCTCTGGCATGGTGCTAGTGACTCCTCTCAACCTCAAAGTCTGGCAAAGTCCAGGGTCGCTTGGTTGGGAATGCATCCACTTCCACATAGCCCACAGCTTCTGGTTTCAGTGTGTTACTCACACCCCAGAAGGCAGAGCCAAGCTGGGGCTTTTCCTACCACAGCAGCTGCTCCACCCTCTGTGACATGTCGCTTCCAGGTCAGGATGGACAGTCCTGTGGTGGGAGGCTCAATCTGCCACCTCTTCAGCCTTAGAGGTGACTCTTAATCTTCAGCTAGATCCCTGCAGAGAGCTCTGCCCCTAAGAGCCCCAGCTTGTCTTCTGGCCTCAGAAGTTACCATAATGAAGCCAGACACCATCTGCATGGCCCTTTTTGGTGCTGAGTCCCCAGCCAGGTTCTAATCCCACAGGCTCGGGGAGTTTTCTTCTTGTGCCTTTGCCCCCAGACCTAGACACAGAGCAGCTCCACCCACCCGAGACCCTCCTTTTCCATCTTGTATTCTTGTCAAAATCCACACCCCAGTGAGGATCAGGGCAGAGAATCAAGAGCATGAGAGTCCAGAGGCATGAAGACTCTGCAGTGGGACTGTGGGGATGATGGGAGGCTGCGACTGAGCCAGCACACACCCCCGGGCGCACAGAGGGTGTTTTGGTGCCTGAGAAGACAGCTCGTCATGAGCAGCAGCTTCTGGTATCTGTCCTGGGTCCACTGTGATGGCCAGGCACCTCCCCAGGGAGCAGCCATGGTGGACAGGCCTTCCCTGCAGGCAGGGGCCCAGGTCTGCCCACACACCAATTCGATGCCCCCACCTGCTTCCTTTCAGCAGGCTCCTCCAGTCTGGGATATTTCTTTCCCCTGCCCAAAATCACCCCAGGGTCAGGTACCAGACAACTAGGCACCACTCCTACATTCCAGCCCATCAGAATTATTCCAACTATGCACTCCAAAACCTGCTGTTTGCTTACCTTACCTTGCCTGTTGCTTCCTCTGAAAACTACAATCTAGGCTCCCACCCACATTTCCTCTCTCCCTCTGCCCCCTCACCCACCCTCGTGCTGCCCCATGTTGCCCTATGTGGCACGGTGGACCTCCTGCTTCTAGGGATCTGTGAGTAGAAACTCATTTCTTCATGACAGTCATTTCCATATCTGCATGCCTTACCATATCTCGTTAAAACAAATCCAAGTCCATTTCTTTGTTTTGTTTTGAGCAGGGTCTCGCTCTATCACCCAGGCCAGAGTGCAGTGGTATGATCATAGGTCACTGCAGCCTCCATTTCCCAGGTTTAAGTGTTCCTCCTGCCTCAGCCTCTGAGAGGCTGGGACTACAGGTGCATGCCACCATGCCTGGCTATTTTTTTTTTTTTTAGGTAGGCGTGAGGTCTTACTATGTTGCCCAGGCTGGTCTCGAACTCTGAGCTCAAGCAATCTTCCTTTCTCAGCCTTGTAAAGTGCTGACATTACAGATGTGAGCCACCACACCCAGCCTTAGGTACATTTTTAAACATGTCCTCAATACATTAATCTGGTCTCTGAAAAACTCAGAGGGGTCCCATCATATAACAGAAACCAACTTAAACTGAACCAGTTGATGGTCCAATCACAGTTGTTTTTGTTGATGTACTATCTTCATGAACACAGTCTCTGGCACTTGGTATGCTGCTCTCAGATGTGGCAGATGCATTCTTTTCCATCCCCTTAAAGAAGGAAGAGGAGAAGTGCTTCCTATTTACTTGAGAAGAGTAATAGCACACATTCCTAATCAATCCAGAATTCTGTCAGGTCTTCTGCTCTGTCACAATATAGTTCAAAGGGACTTTGATTAGGCACTCCACAGAACGTCATGCTGGTCTATCTTATGGATGCTGGAAGAGCAGGAAGAAGCAAGTGCTTTAGGAGCTCTGGTAAGATACATCTGCACCAGAAGGAGGGAGATGAACCCTAGAGAGTTTCAGGGGTCCAGCCCATAGGTGCCATCTTTAGGAGTCCATGCTCTGCATTCTTTTCTTTTGCATTTCAAGCCTCTAAGCAAAAAGCATGGTGCTTAACAGGCCTCTTTGAAACTCTTGGGAATACTGAATACCGCTTGGACTCATAGGTGACTTCAACATCCACCCATTTTGAGTAGGGCCTGACAGATCCAGGGAGAGGTAACAATGGCCCTGCCATTTGGGCCATAGGACCTAGTTGACTTCACAGTGCTGGACATCTCAGTGGAAGATAAGAATGCCATGGGGCACCCCTGGCAAGTCTCAATAGGAGCGGTGCAGGGCAGATGAGGGCATGTCATTTCAGCAGAGAACCACCCACCGTTCAGAGCCCCTAACACACTGCTGTGCCAAAGTGGAGCCAAACGACCCAACCAACCTCCTGATGCAGTGGCTCTGCCATTACCCAGTTCATGATGGGCGACTCCAGCCACATACCACTTGCTGTCCAGAGCTGCTCCCTCAGCTGTCAGGTGGATGGCTTTATAGGGCGTTCCCTACAATCCACTGTCAGGGAAGGAAGCAATCCCATATGATTTATGAGCAGATGAACTTGCAACAGTATGGTTTCCTCCGTGCAGGATTCAAAAACAACCAGGTCCTTGCTCAGTGCACTAAAGCAAAGGGAATAATTACCCTAAGAAACATCCAGATACTGTTTAACTCTGATAGTAGGGGAAAGACTGTTATGGGGTCAGGGAGAGGCATATAGGCGCTTCCAATGTATTAATAATAATTGATTTCCTAGGCTGAATGGTGGGTACACATGTTTATTTTTAGTGCTTGCACTATATAGATGCCTCATATACATACTCTTGTGTATGTGATACATTTATTTATTTATATTTATTTCTTTGAGACAGGATCTCACTCTGTCACCCAGGCTGGAGCACAGTGGCGCAATCCCAGCTCAATGCAACCTCTACCTCCGGGGCTTAAGCAATCCTCCTATCTCAGCCTCCCAAGTAGCTGGGACCACAGGCACACACCACGCCTGGCCAATTTTTGTATTTTCTGTAGAGATGAGGTGCCACCATGTTGCCCAGGCTGGTCTCAAACTCCTGGACTCAAGTGATCTCCCTGCCTTGGCCTCCGAAAGTGCTGGGATTACAGGTGTGAGCCACCGTTACCCAGCCTACATTTTTATTTTAACTTTTATTTTTAACAAGTATCTGGCAATAAGATGGAAAGAAATATGAGGGTCAGGGTCAGAAGTTCTTTCTGTAGTCAGAGGAGTTGTGTCTCCAGGCAGAATACCAGTGGTCATAGGGTGTTGCAAGTTCTCCTGTCCATGGCTCCGTCCAAGGAGTCCTCCAAGGCCTGCTCACCCAGAGGATGGCACCGAGTGTGCTCAGGAGCAGAGGCACCTTCAGGAGTGGGAGGAGCAGGAAGTAGATGTTGCTGGACCTGTAAGACAGAGACAGTGACCGGCAGAGAGCTACCTCCTCCGGGAAGTCCAGGCTCTGCCTCTCGTGCTTTTCTTCGAGATCTGGTCCTGTGCCCTCAAAACCCAACATCAGCATCAAGCCTGGTGGGTACCAGGGTCCAGCAGCCCCACACTGAGGGTCACAGGCTCCTGACCTTCAGCTCGGAACTAACCTTGAGTGTCAGGACCCAAGAGATGCAGGAAGGAGGTTGGTGGGGGATGGAGAAGAAGAGAGATATGGGAACCCAGGCAGGAACTGGCACCACAAACAACTTCCTGAACAGATCCCTCAGTCACCAATGCCTCCAGGAACTCAGCTCTTGCTGGGAACAAAACCTCAAGGATGAAATATTCCTTTACAACCACTCTCACTCAAATTAAATATGATCACGATCACAAGAGCAGCTCTTTGGCTTTAACTGCCTAACAACCTCAACCCCAAAGAGTGACCTCTCCAAGCTCAGCCCACATCCAATCCCCTCTCCCCATGGATCCCACTACAGTGTCCCCATTCCAACTTCTCAAATGCTGCATTCTCTCCCCAAAATAGGCCATTGTGCCATCTCTCCACCTTCTCAGCCCTCCACCTGTAGGGCTTGTCTGACGCCCTCCCTGATCGTCTCTAAGATAAGCCTCTGTAACAAACCTTGTTGGTGCCCTTCCCCATACCCTCTTTGCCCACTTGAGCTCCTGGTAGCTGCAGGCAGTCTTGGCCCCACCAAGGATTTCCCAGCTCTTGTAGATAACCTCCTCATCTCTGCCCGAGGTTATCTACAAGAGCACACACATTTTCCTGTGCAGAGCAAGCCAGATGGGCCACAGAATTCATGCCCCCAGGAGTGCCTTCTGCCTGGAAGATTCTGTCTCCGGTTCTGAGGAATATTTTACACAATCTCTCATAGGGTGCTCAGAAGGACTGAGCTCCAGTTACTCCAGTTACAACAGTGATAACCACTTCATTACAGTGTATCTCAGTGACTTTCCCCTTTCCTGGTGTCACTTTCTGCTCTCTCAATGTACTTCCTGAGATCACCTCTCAATTAAACAAATTGCTCCTGAGTCCTTGTCTCAGGGCCTGATTCTGGGGAAACCCAAACTAAGACAGTCCCTTTGTTCTTTGGTTCTGTTGAACATCTTGTATTTCCTTGATAGCCTAAATTATGCCACGCCAGCTTCCCACACACCCTGTCACCCTATCTCTTTACACCTGCTTTATTTTCCTCCCTAGTAATTATCATAAGTTGACATATTTCCTTGATCTATTAGCTATCAATCTCTATTACATCTACCATCTATCATCTCCATTTGTCTATCCAGCCAGCCAGCCAGCCATCTCTATCATCTGTTATATCATGTCTCTATCTATCTATCTATCTATCTATCTACCTATCTATCTATCTATCTGTCTGTCTGTCTATCTATCCATCTGGCCATTGTCTAAATCTAACTATTTGCACAATCTTTCCCATTTGTTCACTGTTGCATCTCTAGAATCTTGATCCGTTTCTGGCACATAACAAATGAATATTTGTTGAGTGGAAAACCTGTGTCTAGGAAGCCCCACCCTAGGAAATAAGCTACACAAATGGCAAAAGACACTGGGACATGTGCACCTTACCCTTGGCATTGGCAGGGCCCAGTGGGAGATCCAGGTGTCTTCACAGAGTTCTCAGTCCCATAGCCTGTGGTGGAGGCTGAGGGTAAAGAATGGAGGCTCAGTGCCCTATGCCTGACTCCTCCCGGCTGAGTACCTGGCGCCTGCATGGTTCTGACTTCATAAAGCAGAGGACACCCAAGGAGGCAGCTGGACAGATGTTCTGGGATCATATCCCTGTAGGCAGACTGAGGCCTGACTGGAATAATAGAGCATCCCAATCCAACTCCGTTCCAATGGATGCTCCACTCTGTGGCCAGGGGGCCATTTTATAAACCAAGACCAGAGGATGACCACCTTATCCCATGTTGGTGTCCCCCATCTCACTGAAAATGGACATGCCAAGGGTCAGTTAGACTTAGGTTCCAAAACCCCCCGTCCTTGCCACACACCACCACTACTCTCCAGCACACACACACTCTCTCTTTCTCACACACACACACAAACTCTCACACCTGCATACACACTCTCCCATGTGCACTCACACACCTTCACACATACACACTACTCACACACATATGCTCTCACACACACACATGCTCTCACACACACCTTCACACCTGCATTCACTCTTACATGTTCGCACACAACTCATCTTCACACACTTAACACACACACTCTCTCACTCAAACACACATATATTTCCCATACACATTCACATGACACACTCCGTCCTGAGTCTCTGATGCACCACACTAGGCTCGGTTCTTTTCTCCTGAGCCAAAATTTCCCTGGCTGCTCTGCAGAGATGACCTCAGATGCCTGAGAAAAGAGGCTCTTACTTGAGGAAACCAGCACTTGAATCTGGAAGAAGGGTTCGGGCAGGAGGCCGGACAGGCCGTCTTCCTGCAGTATTGTTGCAATCCCACATCGGTATTTTCCTGCATCTTCTGCTGTGAGGTTCTCCAAGGTCACGGTGAAGGTGCGATCCCCAGGATGGTCTGTGATGATCACTCGGTCACTCCTCACCACTCTCTCGGACCCTGTGGTCTCCACAGTTTCATGCCAAAATGGCAAGCATGGTTGTCTGCACCAGTATTTGTTAAACATCTTGTATTTCTCTTCATACTGACACTGCACGCTCAGGGATGACCCCACAATGCCCGTCACGGTGCTGGGGCCACTCACAGTCAGACGGCCTGGAAAACACAAGTTAGTTTCCCCGTCTTCACTCAGAAGAGCCTGGACCAGTGGAACCTTGAATGTCAGGTCCTCTGCACGCCCAATGTTGCCTGAGGCTGGAGGAAGGAGGAGTCAGGAACCAGGTGTGATGCCCGGTGTGGGATCCTGAGACTCCAGAGGCCATGCCCAGTCTGGATGTGCTCAGCCATCTTAGAATATCAGGGGGAGAGGCTTGACCTTGGTGGCTTCAAACAGGTTCTGGGTCCCCCAGAAATGTCAGTCCTGAGAAGAAACACCTGTAGGGCTCCGCTCCATGCTATATTCAGTCCAGACTCTGACCCTGAGCCAGCATGGGCAGCCCCCTCCTCCTCCACCCTGACCCTGCTGCCATCCAACAAGCTCCCCACCTACCCAGCCTTGCAAAGAAACTGACTTTCTCCTTCCACTATCATTTATGGAAACTCTCAGACAGGCTGGCCACAAGTTCCCAGCTGTCTCACCCTTCTGGGTCAGACATCATCAGAGGTTCCTTCCCACCCCCACTTCTCTGCATCACCAATCCGCCTTGGCATGTCCTGGGCTGCTTCAGATCTTCTGCCTTCTCCAAGATTTCGACATTACTCTCCCTCTTCCAGTTCCCTTCTCATTCCTCCACCCATTCTGCAGGCTCCGGGTCCAGATGATTAAGACCCAGCCCCATAAACTCTCTGCTTCCTGCCTCGGGGGCCTCACCAGTCCTAAACAGCTGCTGTCTCATCTGCTCTTGGCAGGGAGGTGGTTAACCAAGGGCAAAAAGACTACTGAGAAATGGTTTTGGCAAAATACCAAGCTCCTGAAAAGGAATTATGGATGTAATCTTTCTACCTATCATTTTTCTATCTATCCATCCATCCATCCATCCATCTTTCATTCAGTCACCCGTCCATTTAGGTAATATGTTGCCATCCACTGATGGCGAGGCTTTGCTATATTTTATTGTGAATCTTAAGTAAAACCTGGCCAGGAATGGTGGCTCATGCCTGTAATCCAGCACTTTGGGAGGCTGAGGGGGGTGAATCACCTGAAGTCAGGAGTTCGAGACTAGCCTGGCCAACATGGTGAAACCATGTCTCTACTAAAAATACAAAAAAGTAGCTAGGCGTGGTGGTAGGTGCCTGTAATCCTAGCTGCTTGGGAGGCTGAGGCAGGAGAATCACTTGAACCCAGGAGGTGGAAGTTGTAGGTGAGCCGAGATCCTCCCACTGTACTCCAGCCTGGGTGACAGTGTGAGACTCCATCTCAAAAAAAAAAAAAAAAGAAAAGAAAAAGAAAAGAAAAATCTTATCTTTTGCGTCTTCATTTTATTATCTCACGTTTTCTCATTTTATTTCCCAGAAAGCAGGCTTGAAGGGCCCACTGCTCTATTTTGCGTTAGAATGCTGTCTGCCTCTCTGAACAGTGGTTCTCACCTGGGTGGGTGAGGGGGCTCATTTGGCAATCACTACAGATGTTTTTGGTTGTCCCAACTTGGAGTGGGGAATTGCTTCTGGCATCTGATTGGTAGAGGCCAGGGATGCTGCTAAACATCCTACAATGCACAGGACAGCTGCCTATACACAGAATAACGCAGCCCCAAATGTCCACAGTGCTGAGGGCCAGGAGCAGCCGTGTCCTAGGGAGCTAACTGCCTCGAGCAAGGAAGGGGTGGCGGCACCCAGTCCTCTCCTGCAATTGCTGCTGCTCTAAGCTCAGGCTCTGGGGGCGCTGTTAGCCTGCTCTTTCAGGTCCTTAAACTTCTCTCTTGATGATTTGGGGCTAATTCCACAGGTCTGGGAGGAAGAACATTCCACCACAGAGCCTCCCTCCCCTCGGATATTCAGTCCAGACCCTGACCCTGAGCCAGCATGGGCAGCCCCCTCCACTTCCATCTCCACCCCAACCCCGTGGCCACCCAGCACGCTCCCCGCCTACCCAGCCTTGCAAAGAAACTGACTTTCTCCTTCCATCATCATTTATGGAAACTCTCAGACCAAGGCTGACCACAGGTTCCCAGCTGTCTCACCCTTCCGGGGGCCCATTACGTAGCAGCCCTGGAGCCAAGGTTCCCACGCAGGGATGGACACCCAGGGTTCCCACGCCGGGATGGAACGGTGCCTCCAGATACGTAAGCAAAACTTTACAAGGAGGCACAGCGGAAATTGACATTGAATTATAGAAGAAGCAATGATCTTGGAAATAAAAGTTTTTTAGGTTTGCACCTTGACTCTGCCTTTTATGAACTGTTTAATCTAAATATTTGCACCTCTGTGAGCAAGCCTGGGTCTCTCGTTTTCATCAGGATTACAATGAGAATTAAATTAGATAATGGGAAACAAGACCTGTGATTAGCCCAGTAAGTACTGGTTTTCTGCCCCCTATTCTCCTTTTTCTCTGATGGATCGAGGCAGCATTCCTGATTTTAATAATGATGATAATAATGATTAAGGTTGCCAAATCTACTTAGGGCTTACTGTGTGGGAAGCAGTCTACCATTTAATCCCCACCCTATCCCGATGAGGAGATTCAAGAAGCTTCTATGCACACCTTCCTCCCTCTTTCTCAACATCATTTCTTCCCCTTGCCCCTGGCCAGCCTTTTCTTATCCCTCCTCACCCTGACCTGCCAGAGCAGACCTCCCTGCACCCAGGACCCGCCCTGCTCACCTGGGACACAGAGAAGGAGCAGAGCTGAAGGCAGCCCGGCAGCCCCAGCCCTCCAGGTCATCTCACCAGCACGGAAGTCCCTTGCGGCAGCAGGGTCTGAGGCTGGAGCCCAGTTACAGAGGGTCAGCTCACCTGTCCCCTCTTCTGCTGTTCCAGACACTGCTCGTTTCCTTCTCTAGCCTCTTTTGTGTTTGGTTTTCAGAGCTGGTCAGAGTATGGAGGAAGCCAGGGACGCAGGGCGCTGTGTGGTCAAGTGAAAACAGTGCTGAGAACTTGGTGAAGTTCTTCCTAGTAAAACATGTTTGCATTGACAGTTCCCCTTTCTGTTAGCAGTGAAGACAACATTCCTCCCATTAACCACAGCTGGCAGACCTGCCCTTCTCCAAATCACAGCACAGCCCGGGACAGCCATGAGACTGGGCCAGCTGCCATCTGCATTTTCTGGGCAGGTCCTCCCCTCTGTGAATGGTCAGTTTTCTGTGGTCGGCATGAGCTGTCCCAGGGCCTGGCTCAGCCTTCTCTGGATGAGACCAGCTATTTGAAGGGCCCAGTGTAGGGTTCCACGTAGGGTTCCAAAATGATTAAGAATTTCAAGATGATGACAGCCAAGCATTAAGCATGGGGCTCTTCTAAGAGCAGGGCCTATGAGGCTGCATGGGGTGGGGGCACACCCAGGATGCCCACTGGTCTATCTCTGATCCTTGGTGGTACAGATGGGCTGGGTGCAAACTCGGGGGCTCTGACCTCTTAACCTCTGGCTCTTGCTCTGACCTCAGCAGACCCCAGAGGTTCCTGTCTTGGTCATGTGCTCCTGACCATTTCTGCAGACCTGGCACCAAGCAGAGCTTGACAGACCAGCTATAAGCCTTGCTTTTGAGCTGTGTGGCTCTTCCTGTCACCCAAGATGGTCACAGAAAAGTTTCAATAAATCAAGAGCTAACTCGGGGGAACCTGGCCAGAAGTTGTCCGGTATACATAGAATGGCTGTGGAGGATGTATAAATGCAGGCAGAGCTTCAGAACGCCTCATCAGGGACTTGGATTCTTGGAAAGAGGAAACTCTAAAATCCTGGCATTCTGCTATCAAATGTCTCCTCCTACGTTGATGTTTCAGTAAGTGTATTTCCTGCTTGTTCATTTCTGCTGCATTTGAAGTCCTCATATTTTCTGTGTGTGTGCACCTGTGTGTGGTAGATGGTATGTGTGTGTGGTATGTGGGATATATATGTAGTGTGTGAGGTATGTGTGTATGTATGTACATGTGATGTATGTGCGTGGTGTGTGGGGTGGTGAGTGTGGAGTATGTGTGGTGTGTGTGGTGAGTGGTGTGTGTGAGATGTGTGTAGTATGTGTATGTGTGTATATGTGGTGTATGTGTGTGGTGTGTGGGGTGGTGTGTGGAGTGTGTATATATGTGTGCATGTGGGGGTATGGGGGGTGTGGGGGGTGTGTCCATGTGTGGTGTATGTGTGTGGTGTGTGGGGTGGTGTTTGTAGTATGTGTGTGTGTGTGCATTTGTGGGAGCATGTGATGTGATACGTATATACATGTGCTGTGTGTGTGATGTGTGAGATGGTGTGCGGTATGTGTATATGTGGGGTATGTGTGTGTCCATGCATGGTGTGTGTGTGTGGTGTGTGGGGTGCTGTATGTGGTGCGTGGGGTGCTGTGTGTAGTGTGTGTACATGTGGTATGTGTGGTGTCTGAGGTGGTGTGTGTATATGTGTGCATGTGTGGGAGTGGGGTGTATGTGTATACATGTAGTGTATGTGTGTGGGGTGTGGAGTGGTGTGTGTATTGTGTGTATATGTGGTGTATGTGTTTGGTGTGTATAGTGTGTGTACGTGTGTATGTGTAGGGGTGGGGGTGTGTATGTGGTGTGTGTGGTGTGTGGAATGGTGTATGTAGTGTGTGTATGTGTGCGCATCTGGGGGGTGGGGTGGTGTGTGTACATGTGGTGTATGTGTGTGGTGTGTGGGGTGGTGTGTGTAGTGTGTGTATGTATGTACGTGTGGGGGTGGGGTGTGTGTGTGCATGTGGTGTACTTGTGTGGTGTGTGGGGTGGTGTATGTAGTGTGTGTATGTGTGTGCATATGTGGTGTGTAGGGGTGGGGTGTGTGCGTGTACATGTGGTGCTTGTGTGTACGGTGTATGGGGTGTGGGTTGGTGTGCGCATGTGTGTGGAGGGGAAGCAGGAGCTGGGAGTGATGTCTCCCCTAGCAGCCTGCACAGCCAGTTTTGAGTCCCACCCTCTGTGCCTGGCTCTGGGCGCTAAGGAAAGGCTTGCCTGGTCCTCGGTCTCCCCGAAGTTATGACGAGGGCTGCTCAATGTGCCTTTCTTGGAAGGCAGGGATCTGAGTCTGTGGAGAAAATGGTGCATGGCTGCAGACTTTTCCAGAAGGCACTCTCACCATCCTTGTCTGCACAAGCTGTCGGGTGCACAGGTTGTATTAGTCAGCTCTTTCTGGCTCATGTTGCCATAGCAAAACTCCCAAATCTCAGCATGTTGTAGCCACAAAAGCTTGTTTCTCGCTCATCTACATGCAAGCGGTGGGTCAGTGTTGCCTGGGCGCCAGGCTGCCAGAGCCCAGTCTGCTGGAGGAGAGGGAAGTCAGTGGGTGGCTCTCTCGGCCTCTGCTCCTGAAGTCAGTGAGAAGGAGAAGTGCAGTCCTCCCGCAGGGCGAGGCAGCAAGTCGCTGCCCACAACCGCAGAACCCTCCACCAGAGGTTCCCTAACCCGGCTGAAAGGGACCCCACAGCATGAGGACTCCGTGGCTTCTCGCTCATCCCAGGTCAGAGCAGGGAGAGGCTGCAGGGTCTGCTTAGAAACAGCCAATGTGAGTTTCATGTTTTTAGCTAGGACCAGACACTGCCAAATGCAAAGGCCATGGCAATGCCATGGGGAACCCAACTTTGAGGCAGATGTGCTCTGGGCCCTGGAGTTCCCCAGGAGATAAATTCCTTGAAGAGATGGCCCGCATCTGGGACACCCAGGCTTTTCCACGTCAAGGCCAGCATCTGGAGCCGCTATCCCCTCCCAAGCAGGCCCTTGTCCTCCTGTCTCTGAAACCTGTCCTGTAAAATGCTCTCCACTCCAGGAGGGCGGAGCTGGGGGGAGGATAGAGAATAATGATCGCTGGTCATGAGACACAGCAGGGCAGGGAGCCCGGGGCCCTGCCTGGCACTGCAGCACACTGAGACTCCCACCATCACTGACCTTGGGGGACAGCTCTCAGGGCTCCCAGAAAGTTAAGATCTCACCTGGGAGGGGTGCATTCTTAGAACAAACTCCAGGCTTGTGATGTGTAGGACAGAGTGAGCAGCCCCACACACTTCTCTCCGCCTTTCAGGGCTGCACTTGGCTTTCTTCTTCCTCAAAGGCCATTGTCCTTCCTCCCTTCTCATTCTCCCAGGATGACCTCAGGCCACACCTCTCCTGGAAGGCATCCCTGCCTGCTACAGGCCTTCCAGACCCCTCCCTCTGGGGTCCCTGTTACCTGCAGTGTTTATTTCTGTATTTAATCTCATGTCCCTGTGTTGTCATTGTCTTGTTGCACGGGGTCCATTTCCAGGTGAGGCTGTAGCCTCCACAAAGGCAGGACCAATCTGGGCACCCAGAGATCAGACAGAGCTCAGCCTCAGCCTTGTGAGCTGAGTTGGAGGGTGAGAGGTCCAATCTTTCCACACTTTCCAGGAAAGGTGATCAGGAATGTATGAAGGCCTTGGGCCTCTTTTCTCTCACCTCTGCTACCCCACATCAATCCATCTGGGGAGTGGTTCTCAGGAACCTGTTGCATCATGGTGAGAATGGACAAGTGCCCAAGGGTGGTGGACCCGCTGCCTGCTTTCCTCCCTCCCCACTGGGCACTCAAGGGAGACGTCAACAAATGGGAAGTCTTCCGACTAGCTCTGGGCAATGGATGCCTCTTTGGGATCTTGTTACAAATACCAAGCTCTCTAGGGAGCAGGGTGTGGGGAGGATCTTTCCAACATGGGGGGGCTGGGGCACTGTAGGGAGCCTTGCTCAGGGAGGGTCTCTGCCTGGCTCATATGGGCCATGTAGCAGAGTGAGGAAGGTTCTGGCCTTAAGCTGGGAGCCCTGTGCTCAGATTTTAAGGTCTGCTATTCACTAGTTACAGGACTTCAGGCAAATCAACAAAAGTTTCTTAGCATCAGTCTCCTCATCTGTGAAATGGGAATAAAAATATTCACCCTGCTCAATCCCAGGAGTTGAGCAGAGGCATTTGAAGGTGGTGGCATCCCTCTGAGGAACTTTCCTCTTTTGATCTACATGCCATGTACTGTGTATATTTAAATTCTGCACACCCATCTGAAGCCCCTGCCAGATCACTTTTAAATAAGATGACTGGAGCTGGAAAGATGAACTAAACTGTCATAATGGGAAGTGGGGAGGTCAGGATTTGAAACCCAGTCTTTGGTGGGGTCCCAGCTCTGGCTTTTGTAGGGATTGCAACACTCAGGCAGGGGTAAGATGGGCTGAGAGATGGTAAGTGGAAGAGGCCTCCCTCTAAGTCTTATTTCACTCAGTATCTGTTCCCAGAGCAGAAGGAAGTATCTTCAGGGGAAGTTAACAACACAACAAAGCCTGCTTCTGGGTCTCTGCTATGGATTGATGGGCTCCCCTCAAAATTCGTATGTTGAACCCCTAACTCGTAATGTGGTGATATTAGGACATAAGGCCTATGGGAGGTAATTAGCACTAGATGAGGTCATGAGGATCGGGCCCTCATCATGGGATTACTGCCCTTATCAGAAGAGGAAGAAAGAGATCTCACTCTTTCTTAGTCCATTTAGGCTGCTACTTCAAAATACCACAGACTGGGTGGGTTATAAACAACAGAAATGTATCACTCACAGTTCTGGAGGCTGGAAGGTCCAAGATCAAAGTGCCAGCAGATTTGGTATCTTTTGAGGGCTCACCTTCTGGTTCATAAAGAGTACTTTTTGGCTGTGTCTTCACATGGCGGAAGGGGTGAGACAGCTCTCTGGGGTCTCTTATATAAGGGCACTAATCCTATTCATAAGGGCTCCACCCCCACAACTGAATTATCCCCAAGGATCCACTTCCTAATACCATCACACTGAGGATAGGTTTCAACACGTGAATTCTGGAGAAACGCAAACACTCAGACCATAGGACTCTCTCTGCCATATGAGGATACAGAAAGATGGTGGCCATCTGCAAGTCAGGGAGAGAGTCCTCACCAAACACCAAACCTACCAACATCTTGATCTTGACTTCCCAGCCTCCAGAACTATAAGAAATAAAGATCTCTTGTTTATAAGCCACTTGGTTTATGGTATTTTGTTACAGCAACCTGAACTGACTGAGACAACGTGCTGGTGTCTGTCCCAACTCTTCACTATTCTGGGTTTTCAGCAAGCATCACCTGTGCTCCTTTTCCCTGGAGGAGCCCTGTCTGGGGCTAGACCTATGTTTGTGGAAACAGGGAGGTTTCTTGTCACTTTCCTCATTTGGGAATCAGGGATTTGGATGACAATTGGATTCCACCAACTGAGGACTCTCTGAGGCCGTTTGAAAGGCTCAGTTAGACAGAGGTTATCCACCGTGGCTCTTAGCCATTGCTGTTGGCGAACAAGGATGAGAAGGAACAGGAGACTTCAGTGAAGCAGAGCTCCAGGATATGTTTTCTAGCTTCCTGGGTGACAAGAAGCAATGAGGGCAGTGACACCTTCTTCATCTGACTTCCATTAGGAAGGTTCCTTGGATTGCAGCTTAGCAAAATTATTCTCTAGCTTCCTGGATGTGGAAGGCAGTTGCTTGGCAGATACCAAGACTGTGTGACCCTAGGGGCCTCAAAATTAGGCTGTTCTGAGTGTGCGCGAAGAGGAGGGCACAAGCTTAGGACCTGCTTCTTCCGCCCCTTTAAACAATATTATAAGCACCCAATTCTCTGCATACCTTCCAGCTCAAAATACCTAGAGTGGGCAGCAGACCTCAGTAGATACATACTCTTGGAAGGATGCAATCCCAGCAATAAGGCTGCTCTTCATTAAGATAAAGGAAACCCACGTTACACAGCTCCTGTCTCTGGGTCAAGGGTGAGCAGGCAGGCAGGAGGCTCATCTTAGAGCTGCCTCTCATTTCATCCAGCAGGTGACTTGTGCCAGACGCTGCTACGTGAGGATGAAGCAGGAGCAGTCACGAACAAACCTCTTGAACACCGAACTGGGAAGGAAGTGGCTTTTTATTCGGCTGGGAGTATAGGCACACTGGTGCCTCAAGAACCAAGCTCTCAGCAAAGAAAATCCTAGCCCTTTTGAAGGCTTACAATTCTAGAAAGTACATGTGAAAGTGTCGTGATGGATGAAGTAGGAGTGGGATACATGACTAGGTGGGGGTTTGAGCAAGACTGAGCGAGAACAATGCTTTCTGGAGGGCGTTTCTCCATGTTATTCCTGTGATCTATAGATAGGAGTGCAATGAAGGATGAGGGGCTTAATCTTTAACCTCTAGGCCTGGTCAGTGGTACCAGCCAACCTTGCCACTGACCTCATGCCTGCTATGTCTCAACTTTTACTTCTCCTTTTGAAATGCAAGGCTAAGGAGAAGTGGTCTTAAAAGCTTAAGAGGAAGTGGTCTCCTTCCTCAAGGAGACACACCAGTGAACAAGGCTGAGGCCCAGCAGGGTGCTTATGGGTACTAGATAGAGACTCTTGTTCCACTGTGAGGCAGGTGAACACTTCAACATAGATTGACCAGGAAATCAGAGGAACTCTCTGTTACTCCATAAGGGCTGTGGTTCTCAATAATAACCAACAGCTGTGGTTCTCAATAATGACCAAAATGCAGCAGCAATGCATTAGTCAGTGGTAGAACACTGCTGCATTTTGGTCATTCCTTGAAACTCATTTGCTTGAAACTCAGTTCTGCTACCACGGCAGAGATGTATGCAGGAAAACATTAACTCATCAGGCTTAGGTTGTCCAAACCCTGCGCCTTCCCATAAAAAGTCTAGCCCCTGCTTCGCTCCTGGGAGATAACCTCTAAACCCTTGGAATATCCTGCCTGGTTAGAGTGTCTTTGTTTATCTGGGGGCTTTGAGCCATGCTGGGTAGTTCATATCAGCAATGTGATTATGGTGGGGGCTTGTAGCCATCTAGATGGTTGACTCTATCAATGTAGTTCCTGGGGCAGTTGGGGCAACCTTGAACCATGCACTTTAGTTTGACCTCTGGAGGCTTAGTAACTGGGGTCAGTCCTACAGGTGCTCCATGACTATATGACTGACCCAGTGAACTCTGTGGATAGCAAGGCTTGGGTGAGCATAACTGGTTGGGACACTTTGTGTGTGTTGTCATACCTTGTTGCTAAGATGGGAGAATTAAATGCTGTCTGCAAAATTCCACTGGGAGAGGACAGCTGGCAGCCTGCACCATGCACTTTTTACCTTGGCTAGTTTTCATCAATATCCTTTCAGTGTAATAAGCCATAACCATGAGCATAACAGCTTTTCTGAGATCTGAGTCCTTCTTATGTGGCCAAGTCCAAAGCTCAAACTGCTTGCCAGCAACAGCCCGTAAGTCGAGAGACAAGCTGCTGGAGCAAGAAAGATGGTTTTACAAGCCAGCAAACCAAAGAGATGGTGGACTAGTGTCCTAAAGAACCATCTTAAAAGGCATGAATCTCAAGCTTCTTCTTATACTGGGGAAGGCAGAACAAGGAGGAGGTTGAGCCAAAAAGTGACAGGTGACCACAGCCATCTGGGCATCAGCTGAGGAGGTTGCATAACTTCTTTGTCCTTGGTCAGGCCAAGTGCTCCTATAAATCTTTAGCATAACATTGTTACCTGTGTGTGTCTCCTTATTGCTTCAGGGGTATTGCAAAGGGACTATTATCATCCTTGCTTTAAAGTTAAACTATAACCAGGCATGGTGGCTCATGCCTGTAATCCCAGCACTTTGGGAAGCTGAGGCACGCAGATCACCTGAGGTCAGGAGTTTGAGACCAGCCTGCCCAACATGGTGAAATCTGTTCTACTAAAAATGCAAAAGTTAGCCAGGTAAGGTGGTGCATACCTGTAGTCTCAGCTACCTGGGAGGCTGAGACAGGAGAATTGCTTGAACCCAGGAGGCAGAGGTTGCAGTGAGCCAAGATTGTGCCATGCACTCCACCCTGAGCAACAGAGCAAGACTCTGTCTCAAAATAAATAAATAAATAAATAAACTATAAACTAAATTTCTCCCACAGTTAGTTTGGGTTATATGCCAAAAGATAGTATTGCAGGTTAGGGGTATGGTCAGGAGCAAATGGAGTTAGTTATTCTACACCTGCTTTTCATGGTAACACTCATTAAACCCGGGAGTGGTCTTGGGTGCCCCCAATAAGAGATGGAAAGTTTGACTGAATTTTAGTGCAATATGATTAGAGAGCCACCTGTTGTGATGATAGGGAAACAAGATAAGGTACCATCAAGCTAGATTCCAATGAAAAAGGGCGTTTACCCAGGAGTACTACATCCCACAGGTATAGGAGGAAGTATGAGCCTAGGAGTTTGAGACTAGCCTGGATAACATAGCAATACCTCCTCTCTGCCAAAATAAAAAATAAATTAGCTGAGCATGCTGGTGCATGCCTGTAGTCCCAGCTACTCAGGAGGCTGAGGTGGGAGGATCACTTGAGCCCAGGAGTTCGAGGCTGCAATGAGCTACGATTGCATCACTGCACTCCAGCCTGGGCAATAGAATGAGACCCTGTCTCAAAAAAATAAAAATAAAAATAAATTTGCTCAGGTATACACTCCATAAACTAAAGCTCCTAGGCTTCTTTTCTTTTCTTGCTCTGCCAACTCAAAAGTGTTGACCTGAGCTGAGGTCAGGAGTTCAAGACCAGCCTGACCAACATGGAGAAATCTCATCTCTACTAAAAATACAAAATTAGCTGGGTGTGGTGGTGCATGCCTGTAATCTCAGCTACTCAGGAGGTTGAGGCAGGAGAATTGCTTGAACACAGGGAGCGGAGGCTGCGGTGAGGCAAGATCGCACCATTGCACTCCAGCCTGGGCAACAAGAGCAAAACTCTGTCTCAAAAAAAAAAAAAAAAAAAAGAAAGAAAGAAAGAAAAAAGAAAAACCCCATCATGATGAAATTTTATCAACAAAGTGAGTTAAATAATGAAAAAAGAGGAGCTTTGGAGAGCAGTGAATACATTTAAAAATAGGGGGAAAAGAGTAAATAACAGTGGAAAGGTTTACAGAAGATAATATAAATATCATTGATACAAAAACCACCATACTGAAAAAATTAGGACTGGGAAGAGGATGGTGGGAAAAGAGGAAGATACAGAAGTCCTCATCTTTTACCGCAGAGGGTCAATAGAAAGATTCAATATGTTGTTAAAACAAGATGTGGGCCGGGTGAGGTGGCTCATGCCTGCAATCCCAGCACTTTGGGAGACTGAGGCGGGTAGATCACGAGGTCAAGAGATCGAGACCATCCTGGTAAACATGGTAAAACCCCATCTCTACTAAAAATACAAAAATTAGCTGGGCATGGTGGCGCGTGCCTGTAGTCCCAGCTACGCGGGAAGCTGAGGCAGGAGAATCACTTGAATCCAGGAGGCGGAGGTTACAGTGAGCTGAGATCGTGCCACTGCACTTCAGTCTGGCAACAGAGCAAGACTTTGTCTCAACAAAAACAAAGAAAACAAGATGTGAACATGGGCACTCAGAGAGTGTTATGAGTTGGTGGGGTGTCCACACTGGGTGGGGGCTGGGAGTGGTGCTGGTCAGAGCCCAAGCAGCAGACAGGACATGGGTCAGCCCAGAGAGGAGCAGCAGAGCTCATGAAGGATGAGGCTGGAGCTGGGGGAGTCTGGATAATAATCATGACTGTCATTTTCTGAGTGATCCCTTATCTTTGAGCCTATAGCCTGCCTTCACGGCACTTACTCAGTTCTTTTTATTTTGGCGATACCCGTACTTGAACAGTGCCTGGTACTTAGTGGACGCTTAATGAATGTTTCTGTTTATTTTTAAATTTTTATTTATTTATATACTTTTTGAGACAGAGTCCCCCTCTGTCACCCAGGCTGGAGAGCAGTGGTACAATCTCAGCTCACTGCAACCTCCACCTCCCAAGCTCAAGAGATTCTCATGTCTCAGCCTCTCAGGTAGCTGGGATTGTAGGCGTGCACCACCATACCTGGCTAATTTTCATATTTTTACTAGAGAAGGGGTTTCACCATGTTGGCTAGGTTGGTCTAGAACTCCTGGCCTCAAGTGATCCACCTACCTTGGCCTTTCAAAGTTCTGGGATTACTGGAGTGAGCCACCACACCCAGCCTTTTCAAATGAATAATGGTGGGGAATGAATAAGGGCCTCACTTGGGTACAGAGATTGGCCTGACAGAGGGAAGCTGGGTGATCCTGGTCCACGTTCCCAGAGGGAATTTCTGTTATTTAGCCTCTGTCTTAATTACCAGATGGTCCCACTGGGCAGGGGGCTCAGTCATCAGAGTCCAAGACTGAGCAGCATCCTGGGACCCAGGCAGGTGGCACTGAGGACCCAGCCATCCGCAGCTCACAGTTCCAGCCCTGGCATCTAGTTTATGAATTATGTCACAGTCCCCAAAATGTATGGGTGATCTCCCCATATACCCCAAATTAAAAGTAGCAGTCAACTGCAATACTCTTAAAAGAGGGAAGAAAACGTAACAATCAACACTGATAGAAAGTGTTACAGGGACAAAAGGAGGCCGTGATGTCCCCTCACCTTCAGTCATGCTCATCCAGGCAGCTCCCAACTTCCCTTCCCCACAAGTTGCCGGAGAGCAGCTGGCGCGGCAGCCCGGAAACCTCTGCTCTCTTCTGTGCTCATTTTTCCTTAAGTTGGCCCATTACTAGAGTTTGGTTCCATTTTTCTGTTTTCATGGGTTTAGGATTTTGAAACCCGTTATTGACTGCAGCCTTGAACCCCATGGAATGCAAAAACACGTTCGTTAACATTGCAGGTGGCTCACAGACTTGAGATCACCAATGTCCACTATGGTGCAGGCGCCTCGGGGAAATGCATTCTTGTGTCTTCTTCTGCGTTGGAGGCCTCAGAAGGGAGAAGGGCTCTCTTAGGCCCCAGGGGCTGTGCAGAGAAGGGAATAGCCCCAGGCACGGCTGTGGAACTAGGGGACTAGGGGGCTGTTCCCTAAAGCTGGGGCCAGCACTGCCTCTAGAACCAATGTCACTTCCCCATAGAAATGTTCTTTCTCCGCCAGGTGTGGTGGCTCACACCTGTCATCCCAGCACTTCGGGAAGCTGAAGCGGGCGGATCTTGAGGTCAGGAGTTTGAGACCAGCCTGGCCCACGTGGTGAAACCCTAGCTCTACCAAAAAAATAAAAAATTAGCTGGGCGTGGTGGTGTGTACCTGTAGCCGCAGCTACTCGGGAGGCTGAAGCAGGAGGATCGCTTGAGCCTGGGAGGGGAAGGTTGCAGTGAGCAGAGATGACATCACTGCACTCCAGCCTGGGTGACAGAGCAAAACCTTATGAAAAGAAAAGAAGAGGGGAGGAGAAGAGAGGAGAGGGGAGGGGAGGGGAGAGGAGGAAAGGAGAGGAGAGGAGAAGAAAACGATCTTTCTTCTGTGGGAGGGCCTTTCTCCCTAGACAGGGCATCGATGGGCATCAGGGCTCTCATTGTTGAGCTGACTCAGCCTCTTTCAAGACCTTCTCTGCGGCCTGTTCACTCAGAGGATGGCCCCCACCATGCCCAGGAGCAGAGGCAGCTCCGGGAGGACCAGGACCAGGAAGTGAGCGTTGCTGAGCAGGGACCTGTAGGGACACGGTGACAGGAAATGAGCTGCCTCCTGGGTCAGAGGTCTCAGGTCTTCTCAGCTCTATGCCCAGATCCTGGCTTCCAGTGTCTATGTGAGGGCCAGCCAAGACCCCCCAGCCAGGCCAGCCCCCCCGAGGTGGGGCACAGTCAGGCTGCTCACCAGTGAGGCCTCCAGTCCTCTCTACACCCCTAGTAAGCTTAGCCTGGCATTCAAGGTCCCGTCTGGCATTCAAGGTCCTGTCTGCCGACTCCCATGCAGCCTTAGTGGCTGGTCTCCCATAACACCTCCTCACACGTCTGGAAGGGGTTTAGCATTCCCTGTCTCTTCTTACCTCAGATTTTGCTGTATTCTGTACCTAGAGGGCCACTCCACCCTCATCACTACCTGTATAAATGCTACTACTTTTCAGGTATCAGATCTAACGTCATATCCTTAAAGGCCATGGAGGTTTACCTTGCTCTGACCCTCTGCCCGTGAATCCGCACCTGGCCCTGCGGTTCCTCAGGTTCCCTGTTACTTTCTATGGGTGTGTAAGGCCCGGGACCTTACTGACCATCAATTCCACCCCCTCGCCATCCTCCACCCACTTCCCAGGGTCTCAACCTCCCAAAGGGGGCCATCCTTGTTTCCTTCCCCTCCGCACAACTTGAGGCCACTCTCAGCTCATGGATAAATTTTAAAAATCAGGCCAGACGTGGTGGCTTGTGCCTGTTATCCGTACATTGGGAGGTCAAGGCAGCAGATTGTTTGAGCCCAAGGGTTCAAGACTAGCCTGGGCAACATAATGCAACCCCAACTCAGAAAGAGAGAAAGAAAAGAGGGAAGGAAGGAAGGAGGGAAGGAGGGGAGGAAGGAAAGAGGGAAGGAGGGGAGGAAGGAAGGAAGGAAGGAAGGGAGGGAGGGAGGGAGGGAGGGAGGGAGGGAGGGAGGGAAAGAAAAGAAAAATCAAAATTATATCCAACTCCAGAATGCTGGATGAGCCCTCAGATGGGACTGAGGTTATCTGGGGGAGATGGAGGAGGGCTGTGCAGCACGCACGGGTCAAAATGCTCCCAAAGGTCCTTCCCAGCTTCTTCACTCTTGGGGCTCTCCCGCTATACTTCTGGAGTCTCTTTCCTCTCTCCTCTGACAGCTAAAATCCCATCAGTTTGCACGAAAGCATGAAGGAGGAAAAAAACAGTCAAGGAGTCCTAAAGCCAGTCCCATGGGTAGATCTCTGCAGACATGTTTGCAGAACTCAAGATTGAGTGAATGAAAAAATAACAGAGTTGAACTGCAGAGGGAACTGACAAGCCTTGAGGAGCAGTTCTAGGAAGACTGAGCCAGAGACACGGGCCTCTGTGCTGGGCTCTATCTGGAGCAGGAGGGGCTGTGGTTTGAGCTCTGGCCTTGACCTGGGGGGCTTGACCACAGCAGGCTGTGATGGAATCCAATGGCTAGCTCACAGGTGCTGACCTCTGGGGACTCTTCTGGACACCTCCAAGGCTGGTGAGCATCAGACTAATCCTCCAGACCCCTCTGCCAGCTTGGGAGGGTGAGAATGCTGAATTTCCAGCCTCCCCATTTCCCTCTAGCATTTTCCACTCCCCTACTCTGGTACCTGGGAAGAGGGAGGCTGGAGCAATATTTGTTATTGGGCAGAAACTTGGAGCAGATGAGAGAGGTGTCTCTCCTAACTCACTAGAGGCCAAACCTTGATACACCCTCTTGACTCCAGGAGGCGGAGAGAGCAGGTTCAGGCCTCTCTCCTGCCACCTAGCTGCAGAGTTTGCCTTCATGTAGCCAAAGCTTAGATGGGAAATCTTGTTTTCCTCAAAGGTAAACTGAGGTGGGGGCAGCCCAGCTCAGGTTTGCAGTGACTTTACTGATACAAAGACGCAACAGTGGGGGCCTATGGGGGTCCCAGCCTGAGTAACCCCAGAAGGCAGGGTTATCAGAGTTAGCAAATAAAAGCATAGCATGCTCAGTTAAATTTGAAGTGCAGATAAACAACATATTTTTTTTTTAGTATAAGTATAGCCCATGAAATAGTTGGGATATACTTATGCTAAAAAATGTTTTGTTGTTGGTCCAAAACTACAATTTAACTGGACATGCTGTTGTAGCTGGCAACCCCTGCTAGCAGAGAAGCCATGGGGCCAGGCCAGTGCAAAAGTGGTGGGACCCGGCTCTGCCTACCTGGTGAGGGGGGCGGCAGTCTTCAGGGTGGCTGCAACTGTGGGTGCCAGACTTGCTGTTGTAGTTGTCCATTCTGGGGCTGAATTTTGTGTCTAAACAAAGCAAAACATAGTTCACCCCTTCCATGGATGGCCCAGCTCTGGCTGTGGCCCTCAGGCTTCTCCACCTAGGAATTAAGGAGCCTCTGCCTTGGAATCCAGGACTCTCTGGTTAGCATCCAGAATCCTACATGAATTCTTGTCTAAAGAGAATGATTTAACCATTACCATGTGAGAAATTCTGAGGCACAGACTAAGGAGGGACTCTGTAGTCATCAGTTGCATGGCACAGCTTAGCACAGTCGACAGCGTTCCGCCCTCCTTGGGCTAGGCTCGCTCTTTTCTGAGTCTCAGCCATGGCCGAGATGAACTCCTTATCACTTGGTCTGGAGTGATTCGGCTGCTGAGCTGTTGGCCCTCTTGCTGAGCCTCCTCTAGGGAACCCGGGACTCCTGGCTCTCTGCCTCCAGGCCCAGCCCCCTCCATCTCCGCTCTTCCCTCTCTGGCCCTTTCCTGTCTTCCAGCAGCTTCACAATCTCACCCTCCCCACCCCCAGTGAAGTCTCGCTATGTCACATGCCTCCCAGCCTCCACTGGGTGCCAGTTCCTGGGGCAGCACATTCTACTCACTCTACCTGTGTGTGTAGTGAGTTTTGATATTCAGTTTGCTTCTGGGGCAATCTAAAAATAAGAGATCACAGCATCATATTTATCTTTTTGTATCATTTTTCTGTGATTAAATCAAGGCATAACTGACACATAATAAACTAAATATTTAAAGTGGACAATTGTCGGGGACCGGCACGTCTGCCAGGAGGCTCCCAGCCTGCAGGAGGCCTCACCCCAACTTGGAGATGTTCACAACCTGGAGGAGAGAGTGCGCGGAAGAGAAGACAAACAGACAGACATACAGTGGGGTCTGGAGGACTACCCTGGCAATGCCCGTAACATGCCAGAGTAGCAGGTTTATTGTGTGCATAAGTCTGATTATATACCTTTTAGTTCTTCATTGATGACACAAGTTACATTAAACAGTAAATACAGGAATAC
>CAUYLG010061299.1:0-69117 GCA_963573385.1 Cacajao melanocephalus
CTCTCCCCTCCCCTCGCCTCCTCTCCCCTCCCCTCCCCTCCTCTCCCCTCCCCTCCCCTCCTCCTTTCCCCTCCCCCCTCACCTCCCTTCCCTTTCCTTCGCTTCCCTTCTTTTTGAGGCAGAGTCTTGCTCTGTTACCCAGGCTCGAGTGCAGTGGTGTGATCTTGGTTCACTGCAGCCTCCACCTCCCAGTTTCAAGTGAGTCTTCTGCCTCAGCCTCCTCAGTAGCTAAGACTACAGGTGTGCACCACCATGCTAGGCTAATTTTTGTATTTTTTGTAGAGACCAAGTTTTGCCATATTGCCCAGGTTGGTCTCAAACTCCTGACTTCAGGTGATCCACTTTCCTTGGCCTCTCAAAGTGCTGGGATTACAGGTATGAGGCACCATGCCCGGCCGCCTTGTGTTCTCTTAAAGAGTGAGGTTAAGAGTATGGAAGACTGTGGGCCCGGTGCAGTGGCTCATGCCTGTAATCTCAACACTTTGGGAGGCCAAGGTGAATGGATCACTTGAGACCAGGAGTTCAAGACCAGCCTGGCCAATACCGCGAAACCCTGTCTCTACTAAAAATACAAAAATTAGCCTGGAGTGGTGGTGCGTGCCTGTAGTCCCAGCTACTCAGGAGGCTGAGGCAGGAGAATCACTTGAATTAGGGAGGCGGAGGTTGCAGTGACCCATGATCATGCCACTGCACTCCTGTGTAGGTGACAGAGTGAGATTCCATCTCCAAACAAAACAAAAAAGACTAAAATGGGGCTATACCAAGAGGAACTTGGGTTCCAAAGTTATGCAGGTGCCTTCTTTGTTTAGCCATTTGAGCTGGTCCTTGGAACACTGGCAGAAGGAGATTTCAAAGAGCTAGTGAGATCCCAGATTTCAAAGAGCTAGGGCAGAGGAGAAGAACAAGCAGAGGGAGGAGAGGAGAGAGAAGGGCGGAGGGAGCCAAGTAGGCAGAGTCCAGCTGCGTGGTGGTGGTGGTGGGCTGCAACTGGGTGAGTGACGAGACCAAGGTAGTCTGAAGAAGAGGATGTCAAATGCTTCATTTTCTACAACGTCAACCTCCTCCATCGTCAAATGGTCAGTGAGGTTGCTCCTCACCATGAAGTGCCCTGGGGGTTTTTGGTTTCCCCTGTCGAAAGCCAGGGGAGGGATCTCAGACAGAACAGGGCAAAGCAGAAAAAACAAGGTGAGTAGAAAAAAACGAAAGAGGCTCCCCTCTTTTGCCACTGACATGCTCCCTAAAAATGGCCAGGAATTTGAATCATTTGACTCCTTTTTTAAAGAGTCTTTTCCTCTTTTATTTTGAGATGTTGAACATTTTAAACCTCAGAAGAGTTGAAAGAGCAGTCCATCAAACACCTGTGTACCCTTCACATGGGCGCACCCATTGTGAACGCTGGCCGCTTTCACTTTCTCTCCTTTCTTTTCTTCTGATTATCTGAAAGTGAATTGCAGACATCCGATTCTCCATCCCCAAATAATCAGCATATGTCTTCTATGAATAAGGATCTTCTCCCCCATAACCATAATGATATAATTATCATACCCAAGGACTTTAACACGGATCTAATAATGTTATCTAACGTTCTGCTCAGATTCACATTTCCCCAATTGTTCTAAAAATGTCAGTTATAGCTGGGTTTTCCCCATTCAGGAGCCAGTTAAGGACCATGCATTGCATTTAATTGTCATGTCTCTTTAGTGCCTTTTAATCTAGTCTTTTGGTCTTTCTTGTAATTGACATTTCTGGAGTCCGTATCAGATGTCTTGTAAAACGCCCGGCAACCTGAATGTCTGATTGTTTCCTTATGATTCGATTTAGTCCTTACTTTTTTGGTGAGAATACTAAATAGACGATGTCTTGCACTTACTATGGCATTACCCAAGGAGGCATGTCATGTCAGCTTATCCTATTTTTTGGTGACCCTACGTTTGATCACATGGTGTCTGCTGGATTTCTCCGTTGAAGGTATCTTTTCCCTTTTGTAAGGAATAAGTAATCTCTGGTGATATTGTTAGACTTGTGAACGTACTGCTGCATCCATTGGTGGTCCTTGCCTGGATTGCTGGTTACACTGGGAGTCGCAAAACACGTTTGCCTCTAGAAGGGCCAGAGTATCTGCTGGCACGTGGCTTCCATGCGTGGCCACGTAAGCTCCTCCATGCACTGGACGGGTAGGTGGTTTCCTGAATGTGACAGCCAGCTGTCCCCAATGGCCTGTCTTAGACCTTTCTGATCAGTCTTGCTTTTGATGTCCTTGACAGAGGAACTGGCTTCTCTGGCCAGAGAGCTGGTCTTTTACCACCTGGAGACACCTGGCCCCCGGGAGAGCTCAGTTGAATGGCTGCTAGTTCACTAGTTCAGCCATTGGTTGCTGGGAGTGTGAGTGAGTGTGTGTGTGTGTGTGTGTGTGTGTGTACATGCAGGCACACATACACTGGGTAGGAGGAGCATCTAGGGACTTGGAACCCAGAGGCATATATCTGCTCTGTGCCCAGGAGCTGCAGGGTGCTGGGCTCTAGCCTTGGTTTCCATGGCAATGGGTAACCTCCTTCTTCATTCTGCTCCTCTCTGGAGCAGCTGACAGGGATGGGGCCAGGGGCTTTGGGCCAGAGACAGAAGATGAGGAGCAGCCTTCATCAGACGCTCTGTGAATATCTTAGAGATGAGAACTCTGGGTATTGCTCCAGAATGACTTTTCCAGGGACTCCTAGTGCCCTCACCTACTGCAGAATGCACTCTTCCATCAGAAGGTCCATGACAACATCGAGGTGGCAGCAGGGCCCAGCCTCCTTCTTGTGAATTCAACTGAATCTGTTAAGCAGATTCAGATCTGTAATTTCTTGATCTGCTACATACATTATCTTTATCTATTTGCATATATCATCTGTCTTGCAACACCTTTTTGAGGTGGGTGTTATTATTACTCTCATTCTATAGGTAGAAAAACTGAAGCTCAGAGGACATTCCTAGGGTCACATGGTTAGTAAGGGTCAGGCCAGGACTTGAACTCAAGGTAACAGTGTGGTATAGCATCCAAGTGTGAGCCGTAAAGACAGGCTGGTGCCGGTTTCAAACCCTGACTCGTTCACTTATTAGTGGGTGATTTTGGCAAAGATAGAGATTCCCCAGTGGCTAAGGTGGGGCCTCTCCAGGCCCAAGATCTGCTATCAGATGTGTACGTTTAGATGCTTCTTGTGCTCAGTTTACCCAAGGCTCTCAAGGGGACTTACACCAATAACGGTCCCCAGGAGTGAGTCCATGTGGCTAATTTCTGGCCAGTGAAAAGCAAGTATAGTGATACACTGGACTTAACTAGGGCGTCTCCTTATTTCTTTAAGCAGTAGGGGCCATGTGCCCACTCGCTGGGCAGCCTGTAACTCAGCTCAGCCTCCCTTCCTTGGGTCCCTCAGCCGTGCCTTTGACGAGGAGGCTGCTTAGTCACTGGGGCCGGCACAGGCACCGCGCGCTGTGTAGCGTCCCTCCACTGGAGCACGTGTTTCCTTTGCATCTCTGGGTTGGGCTCCCTGACTCCCCTAGAAGGCTCCAGCAGGGTTTGGCTCTGGTCAGGAGGTCCAGGCGGCCTGAGGCCTGGCAGGGGCAGCTCTGCGAGGGCTGGCTTCAGGCAGCCACGGTTCCCCAGCTCCCTCTCTCTCCTGCCCTCTCCCCTGACTCACTGAGTGGAATAACACCCCACTGGAAATTGATCATCAGGCCTTGGGTCCCCTGGACTGACCCCACAGAGTCAGCCGTTACGGCCATTTTGCCCACTAAGGGGCTTCTACTGAAAGGGTGGGCAGCTCATACTTCCCCAAACACTGGGCCCAAGCCCTGGCTTGAGCAGAGCGGGCCCCGGAGCCTGGTTTTCCTGCAGCCTGAACGAATAAAGGGCGGAGCATGCATGTGCCCTGGAAGACCCACAAACCACCCAGTTCACCCATACACAAACCACACATAGGCAACACACAATCCACCCTCCCATACTATGTATGTGCTATGCAACGTACATACACACAAACAACGTGCAACCCAAATATAAGATGTACACACGTCACCTACGATCCCCACACAACAAAGAACACACACACATCATACACAATGTACACACCACACAGTGCATTCAATGCAGTACATGCAGAACACGATGATGATCATTATGATCAGAGCTGATGCTAAGTGGGCATTCACAGTGCCAGACACTGTTCTAAGAACTTTGTATGATTTAATGTGATCCTTACAACTCTAGGAAATACGCACCGTTGTTATCATCCCCCTTGTACAGATGAGTAAGGCAAGGAGATGAATAAGGCACGGAGAGCTTCACTCGCTCAATATTTGCGCCATCACAGCTGCTGTTCTGCACACAGCGTTCATCAGCCACTCCTTGCTCTATGTTCAGCTTGTCACAGGCAATTTCCCCGGGCAGTGTGCAGAGCACCCAGGGGGACACACGCCTCACTCCAGACTGGGTGAGTCCTCTGAGACCCCTGATCACAGGGCCCTGCCTGGCTCTGCTGCTTGTCCTGCCCCGCCCCCTCGGCCATGTGGTGCTATCCCTCACTTCCATGGCCCGAGATATCTATCTATCTATATATATGAGATATATATCTATATATGAGATATATATATATATATATGATATATATATATATTTTTTGAGATGGAGTCTCACTCTGTCACCCAGGCTGGAGTGCAGTGGCATGATCTTGGCTTACTGTAAACCTTCGTCTCCCGGGTTCAAGGGATTCTCCTGCTTCAGTCTCCTGAGTAGCTGGGATTACAGGCACCTGCCACCATGCCTGGCTAATTTTTGTATTTTTAGTAGACACAGGGTTTCATCATGTTGGCCAGGCTGGTCTCAAACTCCTGACCTCAGGTGATCTACCGGCCTCGGCCTCCCAAAGTGCTGGGATTACAGGCATGAACCACTGTGTCCAATCCATGGCCCTATCTGGTCCCCAACTTAACTCCTTAGCTCTTCCTTATCTCACATTCCTCTGTCTTGAAATGTCAGAGCCATTCTTTAAGCCTCAGTGGCTTTGGCCAACGCCCTTCCGTCATCTGTGCCTCACCTTCCCCATCTGTAAAATGGGGCTGTGCTCCAGAGCTGGCCGTGTCCCGTCACTCCCATCTGTGACCCTGGTTGCCTTGGGAGGGCACACTGTCCTCTGCTGCAGGTGACCTGCCAGCCACCCCCGCCTCCCTACAGCCCCGGGGTCTCTTGCTCAGGATGAGGCAAGGCCAGGCTCTGCTCTCCAACAGGAAGAATGTAGTTGTCATGGTGATGATTCTTTTGTTCCCATCTCCCCAGGGACACTGGCCAGCGACCAGGACTCTGCTGGCTCCCGCTCTTTGTTTTCCTATACGCCACCCATATGAAATCCTCCAGCTGCAGCTCAGCATGTGTAGGTGGCAGAAACACCAGCAGAGACAGAAGCACAGTCTGCCGCTCTGGGCCTCTGAGACCCTCAGTATCCTCATTTCCTTGTCTCCCTGGGCCCGTTCTCCTGGACTCTTCCCAATCCGCAGGTACGCTCCAGCGCACTAAGGTGTTGGACTCAACAGGATCACCCTCATCCCCTCTCCCTCTGCCACCTGCTTTCTGACTGGGGGTGTGCTGGGGTGTGTGGAGCAGGGAGGGGGTCCCGCCAGAGGCAATGGGAACTCTGGGGAACCTAGGGCAGCAGCCAGGACAAACTAGACCTTGGCACTTAGCAGAGAGCCTCACAGAAGCTCAGGGGCTTCCAGGCTCCTATAAGTGGACCTGCCTCTGCCCAGACGAGCTAAGGATGTTTATGGGGAGACGGCTGGTCATTGGTTGTAAGGTTTCCTGGTGAGTTAAAGTCCTGTCAGGCCTCCAGATATGTGGGAAGGAAACTGTCAAGTTCTCTCCCCCTTGGGAGTGACATGGCTTGACCTTGAGCGACCAGAAGACAGCCGGTGACCTCCCCCTGGTGAGTCAAAATTCTCGAGTTAAGACAATCCTGGGTGCTGCTTCCAGGCAGGAAATGTCTGCCAACTTCCCCATCTCACTCTGCTCCCAAATCTTGTATCTAAAATGCAGAATGCAGGGTTTTCTTTTTCTTTTTTCTTTTTTGAGACGGAGTCTTGCTCTTATTGCCCAGACTGGAGTGCAATGGCGCGATCTTGGCTCACTGCAATATCTGCCTCCCAGGTTCAAGCGATTCTCCTGCCTCAGCCTCCCGAGTAGCTGGGATTATAGACATGTGCCACCATGCTTGGCTAATTTTTGTATTTTTGTAGAGACAGGGTTTCCCCATGTTGATCAGGCTGGTCTCAAACTCCCGTCCTCAGGTGATTTGCCCATCTTGGCCTCCAAAAGTGCTGGGATGACAGGGGTGAGCCACCTTGCCTGGCTGGAACATAGGGTTTTGAGGCTTGGCCTGAGTGCTAGAACAGGAGGCTGTTTGGGACAGTGAAGCCCAGGCGCCTCTCCTGATGACAATGTCCTGCCTGCCCCTCACCGCCACCCTCGGCCTGGTGGATGCTATGTCCTCATGGGAGGGGGTGGGCTTCGGGAGGCACGTTCGAAGTTGCTGGAACTTGGCAGCAGGTGAGGTCTTCACGAAGCTTCTGTCCAAGTCAGAAGGGTCCAGTTTTCCTCTTTCTGTGGTGGGGCAGAAACAAAGCCCCAGAGCAAACGTCACCCAGCCGAGACACCTGCTCTCACGCCCCTGCCATCTAGGTGGCTGAGAAAGTCCACTAGGCTCTGGCCACAGAGTCTGTGGCTTAATTCTCATTTTTCTAATTGGCCATGCTCTAGAGCAGGGATAAAGCCATACATCTCCCCTTCCCTACAAAACCGTAATTCTTAGCTCTCTGGTCCGGCAGTCCTCCAGTGGGGCAGGCCGGTCCCTGGGCCCGGAGGCTCTGGGCTGCACAGAGAGAGAAAGCGCATTTCCCGGAGTGAAGGCTTATACTGGGGGCCTCCTCTGCAGTCCACACCTCTTTGCTGTTCTTTTCTCTTTTCTTTCTTTCTTTCTTTTCTTCCTTCCTTCCTCCCTCCCTCCCTCCTTCCCTCCCTTCCTTCCTTCCCTCCTTCCTTCCTTCCTTCCCTCCTTCCTTCCTTCCTTCCCTCCTTCCTTCCTTCATTCGTTCCCTCCTTCTTTCCCTCCCTCCCTCCCTCTTTCCCTTCCTTCCTTCCTTCCTTTTGGCAGAGTCTTTCTCTGTCACCCAGGCTGGAGTGCAGTGGCGCAACCTCGGCTCTCACTGCAACCTCCACCTCCCAGGTTCAAGCCATTCTCCTGCCTCAGCCTCCTGAGTAGCTGAGATTACAGGTGCCTGCCACCATCCCCAGCTAAATTTTGTATTTTTAGTAGGGACAGGGGTTTGCCATGTTGGCCAGGCTGGTTTTGAACTCCTGACCTCAAGCAATCCACCTGCCTTGGTCTCCCAAAGTGCTGGGATTACAGGTGTGAGCCACCACGCTTGGCTTCCTCCCTTATCTTTCCGTTATGATTTCCATCTGGCTTCTCTGTCTCCCAGCAAGAGGGACACGGACAAGAAGGAGGTAAAGGGAGGAAAGAGAAAAGAAAGGGCCTAGGGAAACAAGAGGAGGATACGGGGAGTGGGGCAGGGAGGGGAGAAGGGGCAGAGACAGGCAGAGGGGAGGAGAGCATGGGCCCCCTAGGGAAGAAGGGCGGGGAGGACAGGAGGCGAAGGAGCTTGGGCATCGCTGGGCCAGGGACTCACCTCCTCACTCCTCAGCTCCTTCAAGTCTTCGTGCAAATGTTGCCTTATCAGAGAGGCCTCCCCTTCCCTCCCGACTCATGATGACAACTTCGCTTCCCCCCCAACTCTCCCGCCTTTGTCTCTTTGTTCCCGACACAGTCTGCACCCTCTTCTAACCACCATATAATTTACTCATTTATTAGGTGATTCTTTCTTGTCTGTCTCCCCTCGCCCCGCCCCCACATTGGGATTATTTTGTCTGTTTTGTTCACACATGGATCCCACATGCCTGCGGTGACTGCTTCGTGGACACTCAAAAAATATTTGTGGGGCCGGGCATGGCGGCTCACGCCTGTAATTCCAGGCCTTTGGGAGGCCGAGGCGGCTGGATCACTTGAGGTCAGGAGTTCGAGACCAGCCTGGACAACATGGCGAAACCCCGTCTCTACTAAAAATACAAAAAGTAGCCAGGCGTGGTGGCACACGCCTGTCATCCCAGCTACTCAGGAGGCTGAAGCAGGAGAATCGCTTGAACCGGGGAGGTGGAGTGAGCTGAGATCCTGCTGTTGCACTCCAGCCTGGGCGACAGGGCGAAACTCTGTCTCAAAAAAAAAAAAGGAGTATTTGCGAATGAGTGCATGTGTGAATGAACGGTGTCTGCCCCTGAGTGAGAGGGCTCCAGTCTGCGGTGCTCTCAGTGTGACCCTGAGAGTCTCCTTGGGCTTGTGGGAGCGGGGCAGTCCAGCTCGAGCGTGGGCCGGCTGGTGGGCAGCGGGTGGTGAAGCAGGCAGGGAACTGCTGCTCCATGTCCCCTGGCACGGACCCACCTTCCATGGCCTCAAACACCATGCGCAACTAGACACTGGCTGGCCTCCTCTCCCAGGCAGGCCCAGGACCCAGCGGGCAATGTCTTGGCATCCTCCTTCCCGGCCCCAGAGGGTGCAAAGCCAACTCTGGGCGTCTCGGGAAGTGTGTGCCTGGCCCCTTCCTCCTGCAGCCAACCCAGCACCAGCACACCCTCCGAGGCTTGTGTGCCTTCAGCTGCCCAGAGGGGTCTCTGTCCCAGCTGCGCAGCCTCTGGGGAACCTCTCAGAAGCTTCTGGAGAGGCCCAGCGGCTGGGGTGGGTGTGAAGAGACCTTGTTCCAGGGCTTCTGCCTAACGGGCGACTGGGGCCCTTCTTCCCAGGACAGCCAGCTGGTCACCTCCTGACAGGTGGGGGAGGGACAGATGGCTCCCTCTGTACTGGCATCCGTCAGTCTGAGTCTCAGGGCGTGCTTTCCCTGGCCAGGGCCTGCACCTTCTTGTGTCCTGGGAGTGTGGATCAGGGACCCTGGAGGCTTCCCTCCCAGGCTGATGGGCACAATGGTTTGGGGCTTTGCCTAGTAAAGCGACAGACAATGTTCTTGTGTGTCTTTCACTGGACCTAATGAACAGTTTTAAGTAGACAGGGACATATTAGATCAGGTTTTTCTTTTGAAAGCCCAGTCGGCTTCCCAAATGTCACAGATCTAGCCTGAGCGTCTTCACCCTCACCCCCGTCTCATCAGGCTCAGTGAACTGCACGGCAACTGCCCAGGGGCTCAGCTCTAAAGCCCTGGGGCTGTCCTTGACGCCTGTCTCTCTCACACGCGGTCCCTCAAGGAATCCTGGCGGCTTTACCTTCACATAATCAGAATCCAACTTCTTCCCTAGTCAGAGACGCCGCCAACTCTGCGGGAGCAATGCCTAGGCTTCCTAACTGGTCTCCTGCCTCCACACTCGCCCCCACTGGTCTGTTCACCCCAAGTCCTGTTCTGGATGTTTCACATAAATGGAATCACGCAGTCAGTGGTACCATGTGATTGGTTTATTTCTTGGGTGCTACATTTCACAACTCCGTGACATTATTATTATTATTGAGATGGAGTTTTGCTGTTGTTGCCCTGGAGTGCAATGGTACCATCTCGGCTCACTGCAACCTCCGCTTCCTGGATCCAAGCGATTCTCCTGCCTCAGCCTCCTGAGTAGGTGGGATCACAGGTGTATGCCACCACGCCCGGCTAATTTTGTAGTTTTAGTAGAGACGGGGTTTCTCCATGTTGGTCAGGTTGGTCTCAAACTCCCGACCTCAGGTGATCTGCCCGCCTCAGCCTCCCACAGTGCTGGGGTTATAGGCATGAGCCACCACACCTGGTGACATTTTCATTTGGTTGGTGCAAAAGTTATTGCAGTTTAGGCAATTGCTTTTAAAGGCAAAATACATTTGATAATGTATGGTTTAACCATACATTATGAAATGCATTAGAAAGGAATAATAATAAATATTTGGAAGATTGTCACTGGGCCAGGATGGTAGGTAAGAAGAATGATTGTAGGTCAGGAGTCAGGGGCTTCGGGTTCTAGTCCTGATTCTGTCTTTAACCATGCAAATAAGTGAAGGCAGAAACCTCTCTGGGTTTTTTGGACACACACTAACATGTGTGTCCAAATTACCCAGCAACTGATGGAAGGAGATTACAGTTAGAACTCTCCAGTAAGACCGACAACAGAACGCCTGGGGCAGGCCTGCACCTGAGTACCAGGAGGCATCCCGGGGACTTCTGCTCCCATCTGCCCCAAAGTATCTCTGGTCTCTCTGGCTAGCTTTTTAAGAGTTGAGGGGAAGTTTTGGGAGGCTGAAGCGGGTGGATCACTTGAGGTCAGGAGCTCGAGACCAGCCTGGCCAACATGGGGAAACCCGTCTCTACTAAAAATACAAAAATTAGCCAGGCGTGGTGGTGTGTGCCTGTCATCCCAGCTACCCGGGAGGCTGAGGCAGGAGAATCGCTTGAACCCGGGAGGCGGAGGCTGCAGTGAACGGAGATTGCGCCACTGCACTCCAACCCAGGCGACAGAGCAAGAATCCATCTCAAACAAACAAACAAAAAACCAAAAGGAATTGAGGGAAGTCATGGCTAGAAGCATTGATTGGGTTCCTGAAAGCCTCAGTTCACATTCCAGCTCGCTCTTCACCAGCTGCATGTCTAACCTCCATGAACCTCAGTCCCCTCATCTGTAGAATGGGATAATGCACACATCTACATCCTAGGGCTGCTGAAATGAAACGTGAGCAGGCTCCTAGTAAGTGCTTGATGAACCAACTATATTCTCTCTTTCTCTTTCTCTTTTTGAGACAGGGTCTCACTCTGTTACCCAGGCTGGAGTTCAGTGGCGCGATCTCGGCTCACTGCAAACTCCACCTCCTGGGTTCAAGTGATTCTCCTGCCTCAGCCTCCTGAGTAGCTGGCATTACAGGCGCATACCACCACACCTGGCTCTTTTCTTTTTTTATTTTTTGAGATGGAGTCTGGCTCTGTCTCCTAGGCTGAGTGCAGTGACATGACCTCAGCTTACCGCAACCTCTGCCTCCCGGGTTCAAGCAATTCTCTTCTCTCAGCCTCCTGACTAGCTGAGAGTATAGGCGCGCACCACCATGCTTCACTAAGTTTTGTATTTTTAGTAGAGATGGGGTTTCACCATGTTGATCAGGCTGGTCTTGAACTCCTGACCTCAGGTGATCTGCCCCCCTCGGCCTTCCAAAGTGCTGGGATTACAGGTGTGAGCCACCGAGCCTGGCCTGTATTTTTTTTTTTTTTAGTAGTGATAGGGTTTTACTATGTTGGTCAGGCTGATCTCAAACTCCTGACCTCAGGTGAATTGCCCACCTTGGCCTCCCAAAGTGCTGGGATTACAGGCATGAGTCACTGTGCCTGGCCCATGTTATCTCTTGAGGCAAGAAGTCTTTGTCTGAATGAAGACAAGAAGGCTGGAGGAGAGGCTCAGGCATTTCGGCCCTGAGGCTGCCCAGGTGGTGTCAAAGACCGGGCACCGGTGTGGGGTGGTGACGTGGGCACAAATTCTTGTTTATTTCCCCCCCAGCTTGGACCACAGCGGTCCCCTGCCAGACTGTCTATCTCAGTGGAAGCCTGTGCTGAGCTTTATCACCCTGTTCCTGCTGGCTGCGGACTGTGGGGAGGTAAAAAATGTCCTTTTTCCGGCAATAAAATAGAAAATGGAACCCAATTTCTCTCCAGGGTAAGAATCATTATGTTTCACAATGGCTGTAAAGTGTGCAGCAGGGAGGTGTGGGGTGGCTGCTGGGGCCTGGGTGAGGAGGGGGAGGGGGTAATGCCTGCAAGGTGGCCATCCACAGTCACCAAAGTGGGCCTGGAAGGAGCCCAGGAGGCAGGGATGCCATCCCATCTGACGCCTGGGTACCCACAAGGTCTCCATCCCTTCAGGTCTCCACGTGGCTTCAACACACATTTATCAAGCACGTTCTCCGGCAGGGAGAGGTGGGACGGCCACTCTGCGTGCTGCTCCTGGCATGCTGCACAGAGAAGAACAAACACGTGCTTAGTTAAATGAAATGGAATTGAGTGTTAAGGAATTTGGACCTTATCCAGGGCACCAAAAAACCAACATTTAAGGGTATAAGGTTGTGTGTGTGTGTGTGTGTGTGTGTGTGTGTGTTTGCACGGGCACGCTTACCTTTTTTGAGATAGAACTTACAAAATGCACACATCTTAAGTGTCTAGTTTAATAATTTTTTTCACGTGGCAGGCATCCGTGTCCACCACATAATGAGCTACAGAACGTTTATAGCACTCCAGAAAGTTCCGTCGTGCCCCTTGCTTATAGATACTCCCCAAAATAATCAGTGTCAACTCATTCTCTCTTCTTGAACTTCATGTAATTGGAGCCATCCAGTAAGCACACTTGTGAGTCTTCCCTTCTTTTGCCCTTCACTGCCGGTAGAACCCACCCACGTTGCTGCATGTAGCAGTAGCCGTTCACTATTTTTTCACTGCTTTTCGTGGCTTCTTACTATTCCATGTTATGTCACAAATTGTAAATCCTCAATGCTGTTGATGGACATCATGGTTTGGGGCTTTGCCTAGTAAAGTGGCAGAGAATGTTCTTGTGTACTGGCCCTAATGAAGAGTTTTAAGTAGAGGAGGGACATATTAGATTGGATTTTTTTTTTTTTTTTGAAACAGAGTTGCTCTGTTGCAGAGGCTGGAGTACAGCAGCTCAATCTTGGCTCACTGCAACCTCTGCCTCCTGGGCTCAAGCAATTCTCGTGCCTCAGTCTCCCGAGTAGGTGGGACTATGGGTGCGTGCCACCACGCCTGGCTAAGTTTTGTATTTTTAGTAGAAACAGGATTTCACCATGTTGGCCAGGCTGGTCTTGAACTCCTGACCTCAAGTGATCTGCCTGCCTAGGCCTCCCAAAGTGCTGAGATTACAGGAGTGAGTCACCAAGCCCAGCTTAGATCTGATTAAAAAAAAAAAAAACTTTGGTTTCTTTAACTTTATTTTTTTATGAGGGATTTTAGGTTCACAGAAAAGTTAAGCAGAAGGTACAGAGACTTCCCACATACCCTCTGCCCCCATGGATTCATAGCCTCCTCGTTACCAACACCCCATCAGAGTGGTGCACTTGCTACAATCGATGGGCCTCTCTGGACTCATCATATTCACCCAAAGTCCACAGTTTACAGTAGGGTTCCTTCTTGGTGTTGTACATTCTGTGGGTTTGGACAACGGTATAATGACCTATTCTACCACTAGAGCATCACCCAGAGTAGTTTCACTGTCCCCAAAATCCTCCGTGCTCTGCCTGTTCATTTCTCCCCACCACACCCCTAGCAATTGCCGACCTTCTCGTCTCCACAGCGTTCCCTTTTCTACAGTGTCGTATTGTTGGAGTCGTGCAGGGTGCCTCCCTTTCAGATTGCTTCTTTCATTTAGTTATACACAGTTAAGATTCCTCCATGTCTTTTCATGACTTGATAGCTCAATTATTTCCTTTTTTAAAATTTTTGACATGGAGTCTCACTCTGTCACCCAGGCTGGAGTGCAGTGGTGTGATCTCGGCTCAAGGCAACCTCCACCTGTCGAGTTCAAGCAATTCTCTTGTTTCAGCCTCCCGAGTAGCTGGGATGACAGGCGTGTGCCACCACGCATGGCTAATTTTTGTATTTTTTAGTAGAGACAGGGTTTCACCATGTTGGCCAGGCTGGTCTCGAATTCCCAACCTCAGGTGATCCACCCACCTTGGCCTCCAAAGTGCTGTGATTACAGGCATCAGCCACCACACCCAGCCTCTATCTAACACTGAGTAACATTCCATTGTCTGATGTACCATGGTTTATTCATCCATTCACATGCTGAGGGACATTTTGGTTGTTTCCCAAGGTTTGGCAATTATGCATGAAGCTGCTGTAAATATCCATGTGCAGGTTTTCATGCAGTCATACATTTTCAATTCATTTGGGTAAATACCAAGGATCATGTGGTAAGAGTATGTTGACTTTTGTCAGAAGCCACCAAAACTGTCTCCAGGGTGGCTGTTCCATTGTGCATTTCCACCTAGCAAGGAAGGAGCGTTCCAGTTGCTCCACGTCCTCACCAGCATTTGATGTTGTCAGTGTTCTGGATTTTGGCTGTTCTGATAGGTGTGTAGTGGAATCTCATTGTTGTTTCATTGCTCTAGCTTTTTATTTTGAATTATCTCAAAGCTATTGAAAAGTTAAGACAGTAATACCATGATGGTAAATTGACTGCATTCACCACTTTGCCTCCCTTTTACCTACCCCTTTGGAAGTGACTTCCCACGCTGACTCCAACTGTTACAACAATAAACACCACATCTATTCTTTACCTAGTATTAACGCTTTTCCACATTTGCCTTATATTTATTTGTTATTTATTATTATTATTTTTTGAGACAGGGTTGTGCTTTGTTACCCAGGCTGGAGTGCAGTGGGGCAATCACGGCTCACTGCAGCCTTGACATCCTGGGCTGAAGTGATCCTCCCAACCCAGCTTCCCGAGCAGGTGGGACTACAGGTGCAAGCCACCACACCTGGCTAATTTTTGTATTTTTTATTGAGACGAAATCTCTCCATGTTGCCCAGGATGGTTTCAAACTCCTGGGCTCAAGTAATCCATCCACCTCAGCCTCCCAAAGTGCTGGGATTATAGTTGTGAGCCACTGTGCCCTTCTGACATTTGCCTTATTGCCCCCCGCCTTTTTTTTTTTGAGACAGAGTTTTGCTCTTGTTGCCCAGGCTGGAGTGCAATGGTGTGATCCTGGCTCACTGTAACCTCCACCTCCTGGGTTCAAGTGATTCTCCTGCCTCAGCCTCCTGAGTAGCTGGGATTATAGGCATGCGCCACCATGCCCGGCTAATTTTGTATTTTTAGTAGAGACAAGGTTTCTCCATGTTGGTCAGGCTGGTCTTGAACACCTGACCTCAGGTGATCCGCCTGTCTCAGCCTCCCAAAGTGCTGGGATTACAGGCGTGAGCCACCATGCCTGGCCTTTATTGCTCTTTTTATATTTCTTTCTTTGAAACATTTAAAACTTGCCAACATCATCACATTTCTACCCTACAAACTTTAGCATCTGTCTCTTACGGACATCCTCCTACATAACCATAATACCATGATTGCATTCAAGACACTTAATGGTGTTACAATAATATCATCTAATATTGAGTTCGCATTCAAATTTCCCTTAGCACCCAAAACACCCTTTATAGCAGTTTTATTTATTGTTTTAGATCCAGAGTGTAATTAGGATCATTCCAGGACATTGCTTGCTTCCACAGTCCTGTTCCTGCATACAGATGGAACAGGATGGCCCAGCTCAGTGTCCAGCTGAGAGCACCGAGTCAGAGAGGCATGAAGAAGGTGGGCTGGGGAACCACACTGTCTGGTTCAAATCCCTGCATTGCCACTTCCCAGTGGTGTGACTTCTTTCACACAGAGTGAAAGGCGGAGGTTGCAGCGAGCCAGGATCACATCCGTTTCAAGGGAGCTTTTCTTACCCTTCCCTTGGGTACCTCATTTATCTGCAAAATAAGCATCACTCACCTTGCAGGGTTATCGTAAGCATCCGGTGAAGTATCAGACAAGATCGGGCATGTTCAGGGTGGTGTGGCCATAAACCTATCCAGTGAAGTGTCACACATACCGTGCTCAGAACAGAGCTGCCTATATTGTAGGTCACTGTGCGTACTTTAGTGATTTTGTCATGAGACAATTATTACTCTTTTTGTCTGTTGATCAAAGTATGTATTGTCATAGACCTTTCCAAGCAGTGCGGTTTCATTGGGAAACCTGCTAGGGTTTACATTCCTGCTCTGATAATTCTCATTTAGATAGAAGGGGGTTGCATTTATTTATTTATTTTTAAGACAGAGTCTCTCTCTGGCACCCAGGCTGGAGTGCAGTCTTGTGATCTTGGCACATTGCAACCTCTGTATCCTGGGTTCAAGTGATTCTCCTGCCTCAGCCTCCCCAGTAGCTGGGATTATAGGCGTGCGTCATGAGGCCTGGCTAATTTTTGTATTTTTAGTAGAGACAGGGTTTCGCTATGTTGGCCAGGCTGGTCTCAAACTCCTGGCCTCAAGTGATCTGCCTGCCCTGGCCTCCCTAAGTGCTGGAATTACAGGCGTGGGTCACCGCATCCAGCTGGCTGCATGGCTTTGAGGAAAATGTACTGGAGTGGAAGTCAGGAAACCTGGACCCCAACCCTCTTTTCACCTCTAACTTGCTGTGTGACCTTGGATGCGCCGTTCACTCTCTGGTCCCGATTTGCCCCCTCTTTCCCTTCCTTTCTTCCCTCTCCTTTCTTCTTTCAATTGCATTGACTGAAGGTTTTTTCCCCCCAACTCGTTCTATTTTTTCCCTATTAATTTGGAAGTTATAATACATGCTATTTCTATTCTCTTGTAATTACCCTAGAAAATTTAACATGCATATTTAGGTTATAATTGTCATCTGTGATTTCTGTCTTTACTCTCCTCCCACACAATTCCAGGACCTTAAAACGCTTTCTCTCTGGTCACGTCCCTTCAACTATTGCCACTATTGTCCTTTTTCTTCTCTCTTGTTGTTTGCTTTAACTTCATAAACACTTTATATAGTCCTTATTTGTTTAAATTTACTTACGTTTAATACTATTCTTACCTACCTTTTTTTTTTGAAGGGTCTTGCTCTGTCACCCAGGCTGGAGTACAGTGGTGCAATCATGGCTCACTGCAGCCTTGACCTCCTGGGCTCAAGTGATCCTCTCACCTCAGCCTCCTGAATAGCTGGGACCACAGGCACACACCACCACAACTGGCTAAGTTTTTGTATTTTTGGAGAGACTATGTGTTCTTAGGTTGCTCAGGCTGAACCCAAACTCCTGGGCTCAGGCAATCCTCCCGCCTCGGCCTCCCAAAGTGCTGGGATTACAGGTGTAAGCCATCGCACCTGGCCTACCTACTATTTTTTGTTCACTATTCTTTCTTGCACTTCTTTCTCCTGAAGTTTATTCTTTAGAAATTCATTTAGGGAAGGTCTTGGTTGTAAACTCTGACAGTTTTTGTTTGTCTAGCAGTCTTTATTTTGCTCTCAGGCTTGAACAAATTTCAGAGGAGATAGAATTCCCAGGTGACAGCGATCTTCTCTCGGCTTATTGAAGTGCCATTCTACTGTCTCCTGGCTTCCAGAGTTTCTCTAAGAACTCTGCTACCCGTCTATCTGACGTTCCTTTTTAGATAATCTCTCTTTCATCTTTGGCTGCTTTAAAGGTTTTCTCTTTGTCTGCGATGTTCTGTGGTTTTGCTACGGTGTTTTTAGGTGGAGATCTCTTTTAATTTACCCTACTTGGGATTCACTGAGCTTTCTGAAGTTTAGAGTAATCGTTCTGGAAGATTCTCAGCTATCCTTTCTTTGAATTTGACTCTCCACTGTTACCTCTGATATTTCCTTCTGGAACTCTGATTAGACACATACTAAAGCTTCTAATTTCATCCCCACCACTCTTAGTCTCTCTTTTAGGTTTTCCATTTCTTCGTCTCCCTCTGCTACCTTCTGAGAAATGTATTCATTTATTTATTTTTGAGACAGAGTTTTGCTCTGACCAGGCTGAAGTGCAGTGGCATGATCTTGGCTCACTACAACCTCCACCTCCTGGGTTCAAGTGATTCTTTTGCCTCAGCCTCCTGAGTAGCTAGGACTACAGGTGTCTGCCACCACGCCCCGCTACTTTATCCTTTTGTATTTTTTTAGTAGAGAAAATTTTTAAAAAATAGTACTTTTTTTTTTTCTATTTTTAGTAGACACGGCTTGGGGAGGGCGGTTTTGCCACGTTGGCCAGGCTGGTCTTGAACTCCCAGCCTGAAGTGATCTGCCCGCCTCGGCCTCCCAAAGTGCTGGGATTACAGGTGTGAGCCACTGCGCCAGGCAAGAAATGCATTTTTATGTCTTTTCCAGTTCACTAATTCTCTTCTCAGCCATCTCACCTTCTGTTTCATTCATGAAGTTTCTAATTTCAATTGTTAAACTTCTCATTTCTAGATATTTTATTGGACTCCTTTTCCAATCAGCCCGGTAATTTTTCAGCATCTCATTTTCCTTTGTCATACTTTTGATATCCACTTTTGTATTTTAAAAGGCTTGCATATTTATTTTATATGCGATGTCTGAGAATTCAGCGTTTGCCACCTGTGCACGTCTGTTTTGCGGTTGTTGGTTCTGGTGGCTCCTGCTCACCGTAGCTTGTTGCCTGTATGTTTTGACTTTTTCTTTACTGTGCACTTTGCATTTCTTGAAACTTTTTTCTATAGGAATTCATGGAGGCCTGACCTTAGCAGCTCTTTCTTCAAAGAAGATTGGTGTATGTTTCTGCCAGGTGCTACTGTGAACGGTGGGCTGATTTTCTGCTTGTGGTTTTTTAGGCCACATAAGTAGAATGAATTCTGGCCCCACATAAGGGCGAGCTGGTGGTTAAGATTCTCAGGAAGGCAGACTTTTTCTTTTTCTTTCTGGTTTTTATTTTTCCCTTCCCACCAGAGCCAAGGCAGGCTTTTCTAGTTCATGTTTGGAGGATCTTGGTTTATGTGTGGTTGGGGATATAGTTAAGCTCAAATCTTATCTTAGCTCCTGTAATTCCCACGTTGTGGGAGGGAGCCAGTGGGAGACGATTGAATCATCGGGGCGGGACTTTCCCGTGCTGTCCTCGTGGTAGTGAACGGGTTTCACGAGATCTGATGGTTTTTAAAAATGGGGGTTTCCCTGCACAAGCTCTCCTTTTGCCTGCTGCCGTCCATGAGTGACTTGCTCCTCCTTCCGCCATGATTGCGAGGTCTCCTGGCTATGTGGAAATGTAAATCCAATAAACCTCCTTCTTTTGTAAATCGCCCAGTCTCAGGTCTGTCTTTATCAGCAGCGTGAAAATGGACTAACACAGTTGGCAAATTTCACCTCCCGCCTTGCCCAGGCACAGACTTTGTCTCTTGCTGTTCTAACACAGTGTTAAAGGCCAGGCTTTCGGCTGACCAGATGCCCGCATGGACGTGCTGCTTTCAGTGCCAGCTCACTCCCTCACTTCTCTAAAGTTGCATTCTTGCAATGTGGAAGGTTTTCTTTACTTTCCCAGTTATGTCTTTTCCAGTTCACTAATTCTCTTCTCAGACTGGGACAAGCCTATCCATGCATTAAAAAACATTTTAAATGCTTCATCCAGCAATTTCAGATGTCCTGTATTGGGAAAGTATCTCCAGAACTTAGACGAAGGGCCCAGTTTTATTTATCCTTCATTCATTCACTTATTCATGCCCCCCAGTTAACACTTTCTTGAGCACCTACTAGACGTCAAATCCTGGGCTAGCCAAAGAGGATGTGGAGATCCGTAAGACACGGTCCCCCTTGGGGAGCTCACCGTGAAGACCCTTAAAATGTGACTCGATGGTGTTGGCAGAAATCATTCAAGTTACAGGCACACCTCGTTTTATTGCACTTTGCTTTCTTGGGCTTTGCGGATATTGCCTCTTTTTTTTTTTTTTTTGATGGAGTCTTGCTCTGTTGGCCAGGCTGGAGTGCAGTGGCGCAGTCTCGCGATCTCGGCTCACTGCAACCTTGAGATTCTCCCGCCTCAGCCTCCCAGGTAGCTGAGACTACAGGCACATGCCACCACGCCTGGCTAATTTTTACATTTTTAGTAGAGACAGGGTTTCACCATGTTGGCCAGGCTGGTCTCAAACTCCTGACCTCATGATCCGCCCTCTTCAGCCTCCCAAAGTGCTGGGATTACAGGTGTGAGCCACCAGGAAGCAAATTGAAGGCTTGTGGCAGCCCTGCATTGAGCAACTCTATGGGCGCCAATTTTCTAACAGCATATGCTGACTTCACGTCTCTCCGTGATCTTCACAACCGTTGAAACTTTTTCATTATTATTATCTCTGTTGTGGTGATCTACGATCTTTGACCTTATATTGTAATTGTTTTGGGGTGCCCGGATAAGATGGCAAACTTAATAAAGGTTGCGTGTGTTCCCAGTGTCTCCTTCTCTCTCTCTTTAGGCCTCCTTATTCTCAGAGACACAATAATATTGCAGTTAGGCCAGTGAGCAGCCCTATGGCGGCCTCCAAGTATTCAAGTGAAAGGAAGGGTCACACATCTCCCAGTTTATATCGAAAGCTAGAAGGGATTAAGCTTAGTGAGGAATGCATATTGAAAGCCAAGGGAGGCCAAAAGTGAGGTCTGTTGCACCAAACAGTCAGCCAGGCTGTGAGTGCAAAGGAAAAATTCTTGAAAAAAATTAAAAGTACTCCTCTAGTGAACACACAAATCATAAGAAAGCAAAACAGCCTTAGTGCTGATTCGGAGAAAGTGCTCACGGTCTGGATAGAAGATCAAAGCAGCCAGAGCCTTCTCTTAAGCCAAAGCCTAATCCAGAGCTGGGCCATAACTCTCTTCAATGAAGCTGCAGAAGAAAAGTTGAGAGCTATGAGAGGTTGATGGAAAGAAGACGTCTCCATAACGTAAAAATGCAAAGTGAGGCAGCAGGTGCTGATGGGGACGCTGCAGCAAGTTATCCAGGAGATCCAGCTAGATTGTTGCTATTATTTCTTATGGCAAAGATGCCATCGCATTTTATGACCGTTACAAAAGTCAACCAATGATATTTTCATTGAAATACCTGCACTAAAGGATGATTCAACCTATGAGGCAAAGAGAGATGTCTTTGGAGAAGGCACTTAAGGGAGAACATTAGCAAAACTTGCTGGTTGGCTAAAACGAAAATGAGCTGGTTCAACCTGGCAGGGGGCCTGTTAGGGGCTGTTTCTTCTCACTGCAGCCTGACTAAAAATCGGTGGCATTAAGAAAGTGTCACTTTTCCCACAGTTTGGGGGTGCCCCAGTGGGGTGGTGCTGCTCTCAAAAGGCCTGTGTCCCTAAACACAGCCATCTTCACGAGATCAGTTTCCCCAAGTGCTCATTCCAAAAATAGGCTCAGAGCTGGCGGAAATCGTTCAGGAAGTTTCTTGAGGACCCTCTCTATTTCTCAGTCTGACTTTCAGCTTGTCCCAGCTACTGTAAGCAGCTTCGACTTCCCAAGGTTGCTAACAACTTCTACTTTTGCTAATATCCTTGGTTTTACCCGGCACTGGTTGTGACGGTCTGTTGGGCTAGTCGCCCCCCAGTTAACTGCACCTCCGCTTCACACCCTTTTCTTGAATCTGGGCTGGGCTTCCAGCTAAGATCCTTGATGACGCTAAGCGTGATGATCCTTGGCTACACCAAACAACAGACGTTCAATGCAGATGAAACAGCCTCCTATTGGAAGAAAGATGCCATCTAAGACTTCTTCCTAGCTAGAGAGGAGGTCAATGCCAGGCTTCAAGTCTGGCTCTCTTTTTAGAGGCCAGTGCAGCTGGTGGCTTTAAGTAGAAGCCAATGTTCATTTCTCATTCTGAGAATCCTAGAGCTCTTCAGACTTATGCTAAATCTACTCTGCTTGGTCACTATAAATGGAAGAACGAAGTCTGGATGACAGCACATCTGTTTACAGCATGGTTTACTGAATTCTTTTTTTTTTTTTTTGAGATGGAGTTTTGCTCTCGTTGCCCAGGCTGGAGTGCAATGGCATGATTTCAGCTCACTGCAACCTCCACCTCCCAGGTTCAAGCGATTCACCTGCCTCAGCCTCCCAACTAGCTGGGATTACAGGCGTGTGCCACCACACCTGGCTAATTTTTGTATTTTTAGTAGAGACAGGATTTCACCATGTTGGCCAGGCTGGTCTTGAACTCCTGACCTCAAATGATCCACCTGCCTCAGCCTCCCAAAGTGCTGGGATTACAGGCGTGAGCCACCACACCCAGCCAGTTTACCAAATATTTTAAGCCCATTATTAAGACCTACTGCTCAGAAAAAAAGATTCCTTTCAAAATAGTACTGCTGATGGACAATGCACCTGGTTACCCAAGACCTCTGATGGAGGTGTGCCAGGAGATGAATGTTGTTTTCATGCCTGTGAACACAACACCCATTCTGCAGCAAACTTGCCTCAAGGAAGAATTTTGACTTTTAAGTCTTACTATTTGAGAAATGCACTTTGTAAGGCTAAAGCTGCCATAGATGGTGATTCCTCTGATGAATCTGGGCAAAGTAAACTGAAAAGCTTCTGGAAAGGAGTCACCATTCTACTTGCCATTAAGAACATTTGTGATTAATGGGAGGAAGTAAAAATATCCACGTTAAAAGGAGTTTGAAAGAAGTTAATTCCAACCCTCACGGATGACTTTGAGAGGTTCAAGCTTTCAGTGGAGGAAGTGAACTGCAGATGTGGTGGAAATAGCAAGGGAACTAGAATTAGAAGCCAAGCCTGAGGATGTGACTGAATTGCTGCAATCTTATGATTAAACTTGAGCAGATGAGGAATTGCTTCTTATGGCTGAGCAAGGAAAGCTGTTTCTTGCGATTGGATCTACTCCTGGTGAAGATGCCGCGAACACTGAACTGTGAACTGTGAACATTGCTGAAATGACAACAGAGGATTTAGAATATTACATAAACTTCGTTGATAAAGCAGCAGCAGGGTTTTCAGTGTTGAAAGAAGTTCTGCTGTGGGAAAAATGCTATCAAACAGCATCACATGCTACAGAGAAATCTTTTGTGAAAAGAAGAGTCAATCAATGTAGCAAACCTCATTGTCTTATTTTAAGAAATTGCCACAGACACCCCAATCTTCAGCAACCACCACCCTGATCGGTCAACAGTTATCAACATCCAGGCAAGACCCTTCACCAGCAAAAACATGAGGCTCACTGAAGGCTCAGATGATTGGTAGCACTTATTAGCAATACGATATTTTAAAGTTAAGGTCTCTACGTTGTTTTTTTGGACATAAGGCTATTGCACACTTAAGAGACTCCAGTATAGTGTAAAAATAATCTGTATATGCACTGGGAAAGCAAACAACGTATATGACTTGCTTTATTGCAGTCTTTGCTTGGTTGCAGTGGTCTGGAGCTGAATCCACAATATCTGCAAGGTGTGCCTGTACACAAATACAACAACTCCTGCCATTTATTGGGGTCTTTTGCCATGCCAGGCACTGTGCCCAGTACCCTGTGTGTATCATCTCATTGACTTCTCTTGCCAACCTCATGAGGGGGCAGTAGTATTAACCCGTGATGAAGAAACTGAGGCATGCAGAGGTTAAGTAACTTGCCCTGGGATACACGGTTGCAAGATGGCAGAACCATAATGGGAAACCAGGCCATCTGGCTTAGGACTGGGGTCTTGGCCTCTGTGCTAAGGGATCGCCCCCCTTCACCAACCTTTCCACCCTCCTGCCTTGAATACAACTCCCCCCAGCCCTGCCCAATCTTTAACTCCCCTTCAACCACCTGGCCCATCAGTGACCTCCTAACCCTGTCATGAAATTGGAGCCAGCTCCATGCTGGGACATGACTCCCAGCGTGTCCTTAGAAAGATGTCCTCCCTGCCAAAAAGCAGCTCAATGAGGAGGACATGGTGAGGGCAGCCTCATTAATATTCTTTCCTTCTGTCATTTTGGCAGGAAACAGTGAGATGCTGGGGAGGAGGGTGAGGGTGAGTGTGGGGTGTATACCTGGCAAGGGGGAGGGGTCTTGTGGCACCATTCATGAGGGTGGGTTTAAGCCTGGTGGAGGAATCAGGATAGGTGGAGGGATGGGAGGGATGGGTGGAGGAATGGGAAGGGAACTCGAAAGGATGGGGAGGGATGGCCTGGAATAGATAAAGGGTGAGGGGCCTGGGTGCCCCCTACCCAGGAAGGCAGAAGCAAGGCCGCCTCCCTGTGAGAGTCTTTACAACCAGCCCGACCAGTGTATGTGTGTGTGCGCACACACACACACACACACACTACACAAACACACATACACACGGGCACACCACTGTTCACTCCCTAAGGAGGGCCCAGTACAGTCTGAGCCATGTCTTTGTCCCCAGCACACTGAGCTCAGAGCCTGGCCCTCAACCATAAATATGTGCTGAATGGCCATATGTATTTAAAAAATTTTTAAATTATAGTCATGCATTGCTAATGACAGGTCACATCCTGAGAAATGCATCACTAGGTGAATCCGTCGTGTGAATGTCATAGAGTGCATTTACACACAACTCAGCGGTGTCACCTGCTCCACACCTGCGCTCTGTGGGAGAGCCTGTTGCTCCCAGCCTGCAAACCTGCCCAGCGTGTGTCCCGAATGCTCTCGGCCGCTGTAACCGTGGGATCTGTGTATTGAAACATGTGAACATAAGGAAGGTACAGTAAATATACGGTACTATCATCCTACAGGAGGCACCACCATCTTCTATGCAGCCATCGTGGGCCCACAAGTTGCTGTGCGGCACATGACTGACACGTGCTGTATCTGAATCTAGGTCCACTGTGAGATCGAACACCAAAGTAGCCTGTTACGGAGAGAAAGTGAAATTCTCTCCCTCCTTTATCCCATCCTTTCTCTGCTCCCCACCAAGGTAACCACTGTTGGCAGTTTGGCAGCCTCCTCCTTCCAGTGGGTTTCCAGGATGCAGGAATTTGTGATCTCACGAAGCAGGTAACACACACACACACACACAGACACCATACACGCGCTTTGGGACCCACCACTCTTCCTTCATTTTCTCCTCCCCCATTTCCTCCCCTTCCCAGCCTCCTCTGCCACCTCTGTGGTCCCGGTCCTGAACTCAGCAGGGATTCTGAGCAGGACAGCAGAGGCGTTCCCCGCCTTTCCCAGTACTCCTCCTCTGCTGAGAGAAAGGGATGGGCAGGGATAGGGGAGGTTGGTGGTGGGTGGAGGTTCCCCAGGAGGTGTCCCTAAAGGGTAGGGAGAGAAACTGGAAGACCCAAGATTGACTGCATTTCTAGCCAAGACTCTTCTGTGACAGCTCTCCCTCCTCCTCCTCCTCCCTCCCTCCTCTTCCTCATCCTCCTCCTTCCTCTCTCCTCTTCCCTCCTCCCTCCTCCTCCCTCCTCCTCCCTCCTCCTCCCTCCTCCTCCTTCCTCCCTCCTCTTCCCTCTTCCCTCCTCCCTCCTCCTCCTTCTGCCTTCTCCTCTGTCCTCCTTCCTCCTCTCTCCTCTCTCCTACCTCCTCTCTCCTCCTCCCTCCTCCTCCTGCCTCCTCCTTTCTCCTCCTCCTTCTGGCTCCTCCTCCTCCTTACTCCAATCTCCACCTCCTCCCTCCACTTCCTCCTTCTCCTTCTCTTTCTTCTCCTCCCCAACTGGGGCCCAGCCTTGCATCTCTTGCTCTGATGTGGAGCCTTGCATGGAGGTCTCGGCTTGCTCTGAAAGCTTGTCATGTCTGCATTTAATGAAGTTTAATTATCTTCCAAGATTCAATGAATAATTATAAATCTTTTCAAGATGCAATCACACGGGTTCATGCTTCATTAACAGTGGAAAATCAATTGTAGTTCGCGTAATTCCTCTCTTCTGGAGATCAGTCTGTTTGTACACGTGCTCCCCTTCTCACCCTGCTTTGTCTGCCCCAAGAAGTACAAAGGATGCCTGGCTTTTTCCTTCAGAATTAACGAGCCTTGTCGGGAGTGGGAGGAGAGTCAGACTTAGGTGGAGCAGGTGGGGGAGGGGAGGGAGAGAAAGACCGTCAGGAGCAGGGTGGGGAGATATTTCTAGGAGGCAGAGCTGGGGGTTGAGGGATTGGAGAGCAGAGAGGAGGAGTCTCCCAGGCTATGAGGAGGCAGAGTGTTTCTGAACTTTTTAGGGGGTCCCAGACCCCTTTAAAAATCTGTTGAGGCCAGACATAGTGGTTCACACTTTGGGAGGCCAAGGAGGGTGAGTCACTTGAGGCCAGGAGTTCAAGACCAGCCTGGCCAACATGGTGAAACCCTGTCTCTACTAAAAATACAAAAATTAGCCAGGCGTGGTGGTGTACATCTGTAATCTCAGCTACTCAGGAGGCTGAGGCAGGAGAATTGCTTGAACCAGGAGGTGAAGGTTACAGTGAGCTGAGATGGTGCCACTGCATTCCAGCCTAGGTGACAGAGGAAGACTCCATCTTAAAAAAAAATCTGTTGAAACTATTGACCCCTCCCAAAAAATGACATTCTGAGGGTGTCATCTTGATGATTTTCAGGGTGTTATATCCTGAGGTCCTTTCCAGCAGCTCTCACCTGCTAGGGGCCCCAGATTAACTGTGAAAACAGGAGGATACTTCTTAGTAACATTGGACATTCTTTTAGCTGCAAGAAATCCAGAGGCCCTGCTGGAAGCTGAAGGTCATCTGCAGCCCAGCTCCAAGAGAAACTGCCCCGGTTTTCTCCAAACCTGCCCCTGGGCCAGGGCAGCTGTGCCCGAGCCTCGTCTTCTCTGAGATATCTGCCGGCAACAGCCACTGACTGCCACAGCCGCGCTGCAGACAACACTTAGCTTTGTGTTGAAGTTGGCAAAGTGCCCATGTCCACACAGCAGAGGAGAGTGGGGCTCTCTAAAGGACTTCAGGGGCCACAAGGATATGGGGAAGTCCTTATCCAATGAGCCAGACCACTGGAGGGAGCAGAAGAAAGAAAGCTGTTTTGCAGATATCTGGGCTCTTCCGAGTGAACGGAGGATGGGGACCTCCGACCTCTTGCTGGGGGCTGTTTCTTCTGTGAACTTCAGTCCTCCGCCTCTAAGCTGCGCCATCTAATAGAACTTTCTGTCCAGGATGGTAGCCACTGGCCATATGTGACTATTTCAATTTAAGTCAGTATCAAAGGAAATTAAAAATTCAGTTGCTCAGCTGCATTAGCCACGTTTCAAGTGCTCAACAGCCACACGTGGTCTGTGTACTGGACAACACAGGCATAGAACAAAATCACCATCAAAGAACACTCTACGGACGATGCAGGTCTGGGGTGTTTGTGCGTGTCTGCAGTCCATCAGATCTTACCAGCTGCCCCTAGACTTGGATTAAGTATTAGCTTCCTATGGCTGCTATAACAGATCACCCCAAACTTAGTGGCTGTTGGAAATAGACGCTCAGTGCTGCAAAGAAAAATTAGTACTGAGACAAAAGATTTTTCAGCAATGCAATTTTTACTTCCTGGACTGCAGGAAGAGTACCCTCGCTAGCCATTGTGCCACGAGAGTACAATGAACAAAGGAAAACACACAAATTTATCCCTTACGCATTTGGGGTTGTCCTTACTGCTGTGTCTGATTTCCATTGGCTGGAGCCAGACCTCACAATTTAAACTAAAACCCAATTGGCTAACAACTTAAAACTTTTCTAAACAGGTAAAAGCAATGGAGAGCTGGGACATATGCCAGTGAGCACGTCCAGCATAGATACCTTGGTTAAAGTACAAGGACATAGAATGTACTACATGCCTGTAAGCATGGCATGCCTAACAGCTACATAGGATAGGGCTTAACAAAGTTATTAGCACACTTATTCTTTAGCAAGAAATAAAACTTTCTAAAGGAGCTTTTCTACTTCCCACAGTGGCTGAAAGCAACACAAATGCATTTCCTTATGGTTTTGAAGGTCAGAAGCCTGACGTGGATTTCACTGGGCTAAAATCAAGGTGTCGGCACAGCTCACATCTTTCTGGAGGTTCTAGGGGAAAATCTGTTTCCTTCCCTTCGCCAGCTTCTAGAGGCCCCTGGAATCCCTGGAATCATTCCCCTTTGTTCATCTTCAAAGCCAGGAAGACCACGTCTATCTCCACAGAAGTAAAAAGGTCTCCTTTTTAGGGACTTGGATGATTAGACTGGGCCCATCCAGCTAATCCAGGACAATCTCCCCATCTCAAAGTCCTTTACTCACCCACATCTGCAAAAACTCTTTCCATGGAAGGTAATCTATTCACACGGTCCAGGAATTAGATGTCAGCATCTTCTGGGGCCCACTGTTCTGGCTACCACAGGTCCCAAACTTTTATTTTTCCAGTTGTGGATCCTGAGATCCAGAGAGGAGAAGGAGCTTTTCCAAGGTCACACAAGGTGTGATGGGCACTGCAGTGTCCACCCAGGTGTCCTCTTCCAGGACATGCACCCACCCCCAGCTTCTGGAATTAGAAGCTGCTGACAGCTCAAAGCTTCACCCCTCACAGGGCATTGCCTTTGGCCTATAGACTTATCTTGATCAATGTCACACCGTACCCCACCCCTCCCTGCAGGGGACGGCCTCCTGACAATGACAGATGTGACGATACAAATGTCTGTTCCCTTGCCTCTATTTGGGACCTCTGTAGGGACCAGTTTAAGTCCAGAGCTCTTCATGGGATCAGCTCAGCTCTTAGGGGCAACAATTGAGGACCAGCTTCTCCCTCTGGCCGACATGGTGAAACCTGACCAGAGGGAGACTGCTCCGAGATCTGGCCAGTCCTGCAGCGATCTCGGATTGGTTTCCCTCTGGCTAGTCCTGCTGTGCTCGCTACGTTTCAGGTGTCTCTGCTGAGAGCCCCCCAGTCACGCATCTGCAGCAGCCCAGGGGACAAACCTCCAGCTCCTCCCCTTGGTCCATAGCACCTTTTATAATCTGGCCCCTGCTGACCCCTCAGCTGCAGCAACTCACATGTACCCCGTGCTCCAGCCCAACTCACATGTACCCTGTGCTCCAGCCCAACTCACGTGTACCCCGTGCTCCAGACTTAAAACAAGTCTCTTTCAATTTCCCAAATGTTCTAGACTTTCTTTAGCCTCCAAGCTTTTGCCCATGCTGGTCTTGCTGTTTGAAATGCCCGTCATCTCCTGGCCAACTCCTCCTCACTCTTGAGGACTCAGCTCAAATGTCACCTCTTCCTGGAAGCCTTCTAAGAACTTCCTTATCCCATCCCAGTCTCCAGGAGGATCCTCTCCTCTGAGCCTCCATGGCTCCCTGCACCCACCGCTTCGAAGCTCTCACCAAGATCTGCAGAGTACTCTGAGATTGAAGCTGTGTCTTATTCCTTTCCTGGACTGGCCCCTACTGTGAATTCAGCTGGCCCCTATTACTCCTATTTACAGAGGAAGTTGAGAAGCGAGTGAGACCTGGGACGCTGAGCCCCATCCTGGGGACTCATTTCCCGAGCAAAGACATCCTGGCAGCTCCCCAGACTCTAACAGGCCAGGAGTGGGGGAACTGCTGACAGCTGCTTGATATCTGAGCGGCAACTCCTGCCTAATGAATGATTCCTCTTCGATATACGTTTCTGGTAATCAGTTGGTCCGTCATTAGCCCGCGGCAGCAGTTGTCTCAACTCCAAATGAAATGCAAATGTAATTGGTTTCTTTAGGCCTGGTGGGTTCAGGCTCCTCCTCTCAGGAGGGGGCCCATCCCCCTCTCCCAGACTGCCTAGACTCAGGACTGCAGGGCCAGCTCACTCCTGCCCTGGAAGGAGGCTGGACTGGGGCTCCCAGAAGTGACAGAAGCTCCCTTTGCTCACCCAGTATTTGGGGGCATGCCCCTGACTCCTGGTTGAGGGTGTGTAGGGCTGGGAAACAAGGAGGTCAGGGACAGGGGCAGGGCCACAGATGCTCATGTACCTGAGGATCAATGACGGATGTGACGATACAAACGTCTGTTCCCTTGCCTCTATTTGAGACCTCTGTAGGGACCATTCCAGGTCCAGAGCTCTTCACGGGATCAGCTCAGCTCTTAGGGGCAACAATTGAGGACCAGCTTCTCCCTCTGGCCGACATGGTGAAACCTGACCAGAGGGAGACTGCTCCGAGATCTGGCCAGTCCTGCAGCAATCTCGGAGCAGTTTCCCTCTGGCCAGTCTTGCTGTGCTCGCTACCCTTCAGCTGTGTCTCCTGAGAACCCCCCAGTCATGCATCGGCAGCCCTGTCTGCAAGGAGAGGCAATGTGGGGCCGTGGCGTCTGGGGTCATCTCCTACCCTCGTCACTTGTTAGGCACACCCCTCAAAGCTTCTTTTTGTACAGTGGAAGCGACAATCCCTACCTTGCAGGGAGGCCTTGAGAAAGATGTTTGACGTCCCCAGGATACCCTGTTCGGAGTCGGAGCTTAATGAACAGACATTATCCTACGATGGTGATATGTTACATTCTTCAGGTCCTTACATGCACCAGGCTCCGTTACAAGTGTTTTGTATCCATTATTTCATCTCAGCCTTACCATGATACTGGAATTAGGTGCTGGTATCCCCATTTTAAAGATGAGGGGGTTGGAGGCACAGAGAGGTTAAGTAACTTGCCTGAGGTCGCCCAGATGTGCAGTGGTGGTGCCAGGATTGAAGCCCAGATTGTCTGTCTGCACAGCCTGTGCTTGTAATCTTCACCAGGCTACAATGACACTTCCCATGTGTCCATTCTTTGGCCCTCCTTCAATGTCCTTGCTTCACCCCTCACTTCCTAAGAACTTCCAGACTGAAACTGTCTTCTCAGGTCTCTTATCTGCCCCTGGGAGACACACCTGATCCTTCCTGCTCCTGGACTCTGGCAGGCCAGCCCCTGAGGGCAGCTTATGAGTTGTTGGGGGATGGTCATGTGGTCCGGACATCAGTTATGTAATTGGCAGGGCCTAGTTTGCAACCAGAACCCTAGCTGCAAGGGAGTCTGGTTTTTGTTGTGCAGCCTCTGCAGTTCAAGAACCCACACTAGAAGGCAGTGGAAGCTTGCTTTCAGCTTGTTGTATTTGAAAAGGGGCAAAGAATCTCTGCTCCCTCCAGGCTCTCTGCCTCTCTCTGCCCCTCTCTGCCCATGTCCTCTGTCCTCCCCTCTCTGTACCCCACGTTTTTGGACTTTGATATTAAGTAAAGCACAACCAGAGTTCAACTCTGCCTCTCCTTAGCTGTGTGACATTGGACAAGTCACATAACCTCTCGGATCGTCATTATTCTCATCTCCCTGGAAGCTGTTGTGAGAGTAAATGGGGTTATGTAATGCAAAGCTCCCTGCCACGGAGCCAGCCCAGAGCCTGCACACAGGCTGCAGCTGCTGCTGCTACAGCCACCACTACCACTTCCATGCCCTTTCCTCCTTCTAGTGGGCACCCCATGGGTTAACTGGAGAGAGCTTTGATCTGTCACTAGACTGCATTATTAAACATTTCCAAAAGGGTAGCTGTGGATTGATCAAATTCTCTCTCTGCCTTAATCCCCTTCCTCTGGGTGGCTCAGTAAGGAAAGAGTGACAGAGCCTGGTGATGGTTTTGGGAAGGTGAAGGTCAGAGCTCCCTGAAACTCCTGGCAGTGTGGGTCCCTCTTGAGGTCCCTGGGGAGGACAAAGGCAGCTCTGGCTGGCTTGGCAGGTAGTGAAATAGGATGCATTCAATCAAATCCATCTGCCAGTTGTTTGCTAAGAGAAAAACAGAACTGCATGATCCTTCTTCTCCATCTGACTTCAAACATCACTGGAGGTGCTGCCTCCTACAGGAAGCTCTTCTTGACTGTCCAAGTTCATCAAGTTTTTGGCTTGTTTCTCCTAACTAGCACCGCGGTCTGCTTGCCACCCCGGTATGCAGTTCAGTTGCAAGTGTGCTCAAGTAACGTGCCACTCGTATTCATTGATGTACTAACCCTTGTGAGTAATTTGCTTAAAAAAAAAAAAAATAGAGCCAGGTGCGGTGGCTCACGCCTGTAATCCCAGCACTTTGGGAGGCCAAGGCAGGCAGATCACTTGAGGCCAGGAATTCGAGACCAGCCTGGTCGACATGGTGAAAAATACCAACAAATTAGCCAGGCATGGTGGTGCATGCATATAATCCCAGCTACTAGGGAGGCTGAGGCAGGAGAATCACTTGAACCCAGGAGGTGGAGGTCGCAGTGAGCTGAGATCGCATCACTACACTCCAGCTTGGGCTACAGAGCAAGATTCTGTCTCAAAAAAAAAAAAAAATCAAGTAGAGTAGATTTAATGTTCTCTATCTAATAAGGTCACTGTCACTCATCCCACGTACTTCCTTGCAGGGAAGAGGTGGAGGCGGGGGGGCATTATATCTGGGAACAGCGTGGCCTCTGGGGCTGCCTCATCTCTGCAGCAGCCTGAGGGTCATTAGCGGTCAGGGCAATTGTGAGTGATCATGGGGTGTGTGTGTTGCAATTTTATAGCTACATTCATTTCCTTTTTCACGCTGGATTTTATTAAACTCTGGATGAGCCTGGATGGGGGAATTGTTGAACTGCTTATAATGAGGATAGTTAACCCCTCTGGAGCACTTTCCCCGTTGCAGGTACCATGTTCAGAGCTCTTAGTGCACAATGATTGTCTTAATCTTTTTATGAGCTCGTGAAGTAGGTTCCATTATTTTTCTCATTTTAGAGAAGAAAATTGAAGCTCAGAGAAGTCAAGAAATGTGCTCAAGGTCACCCAGCTGCTAGGTGGCAGAATAAGGATTCGTACCTGGTTTATCTGGGTCCAGAGCTTGCTTTTAAAAATTCTGGTAAGACGTACACTGAGCTGCCTCACATGTGCCCACTGACCCACCCTCTGTGAGTAGGTTCTGTGCTGGGTGCTCAGGAACATCAAAAGATGGGTCATAGGAGCCATGCCTGGGGTCCCAGGGCTCCTGCTCCCCAAGAGGCAAGTTGCTATCGCCTGTATCCTTGTCCCATCCTCTCCCTACTAGAGGACGGTGATTCTCTCCTCCTGCAGTCTCCAGCGTCATCAATTTCCCCTCTCCTGGGTCACTCCCAATGCCATAAGCATGCTATGATTTTTTCCCCCTCTTAAGAAAATCATCTTCTATCCACCATGCTTGTCTCCTCTGTGCCACGCTGTTTCTCTTTCCCTTGACGGCAAATCTCCTTGGAAGAGTTCTGACTTGCTGTCTCAATTCCTTTCCCCCCAGTCTCTCCTGAATCCACCTAACCAGGCTCTACCCTCATTGCTCCAGCAAAACTGCCCTTGTCAAGGTCACCGATGCCCTCTTCATCGCTCTGCTCCATGCTGGATCCTTGGTCCTCTTTGTCCTGTCCCCTTGGCTGCCTTTGACTCTCATCATCATCTCCTCCTCCTTGAGCCTGCTTCCAGGACGCTGGCTCTTCCTCCTGTCTCTCTCTGATGGCTCCCTCTCTGCCTCCCTCCTCAAACACCCAACGTCTAAGTGTTTAGTGCCCAGGACTCAGTGCTTGGACTTCTTTTCCATCTACACTCACTCCCTAAATAATCTCAGCCAAGCTCATAGGTTCTAACACCATCCAAATGCTGACACTCTCTGAATGCCTCCTTTCAGTCCCAATACGCCTCCTGAACTCCAAACTTACACATCCAGCTGCCTACAGCACATCTCCACCAGAAGGCTCAAACCTAACATCACAAAACCGAGCTTCTGAGCTTTCCCCCACACCCACTCCACCCCCTTCTTCTCCCACCCGGGTATGGCAACTGCATGCTTCCAGGTGCCCAAGCCAAAGGTTACGCTTGACTCCCCGCATTCCATCATCCTCTGCATCCAATCCAACAGCACATCCTGTCTCTCTACTTTCTTTTTCTTTTTTCTTTTTGAGACAGAGTTTTGCTCTGTTGCCCAGGCTAGAGTGTGGTGGTGCAGTGATCTTGACTCACTGCAAACTCCGCCTCCTGGGTTCAAGCAATTCTCCTGCCTCAGCCTTCCGAGTAGCTGGGACTACAGGCAGGTGGCACCATGCCTAGCTAATTTTTTATTTTTAGTAGAGACAGGATTTCACCCTGTTGGCCAGGATGGCCTCGAACTCCTGACCTCAGGCTGTCTGCCTGCCTCAGCCTCCCAAAGTTCTGGCATTACAAGCATGAGCCACTGCACCTGGCCTCTACTTTCAAAATATATTCAGGATCCAGTTAGTTCTTTCCATCTCCAGGGTTGCAACTCTCTGAGCCTCCATCCTCTTTGTCTGGTTGAAGGCCTTCACGGCCTAGCTGGTCTCTCTGCTCTGCCCTGGCCCCTTCACTGTATTTTCCACCCAACAGCCAGAGGAATGTTGTAAAACATAAATCAAATCATGTGACTTCTCTCCTAAAAACCCTCAAACGGCTTCCTATTCACTCAAAATAAAAGTCACAGTTTTATTACCACCTGTGAGGTTTCATATGACCTGGCCTCTCCCTTCGTCTCTGACTGCGTGGCCTTCCACTTTCCTTATGTGCCCCGTGCCCGAGTCCTTGCTGCTCCTCCCACGCCCTACGCATGCCCCTGCCCCACGCCCTACACACTTGCTGCTCCCTTGCCTGCTATTCTCTTTCCCCAGAAATCTACTTGGCCCCAGTTCCCTCCCTTTCTCAGGTCTTTACTCAAATGTCCCTCTTCAGTGAAGCCTTTCCTAGCCTCCTCCTAAAATGTCAACCTCAGACCAGGCATGGTGGCTCACACCCGTAATCCCAGCACTTTGGGAGGCTGAGGTTAGCGGATCACTTGAGGTCAGGAGTTTGAGACCAGCCTGGTCAACGTGGCGAAACCCCACCTCTACTAAAAATATAAAAATTAGCCGGGTGTGGTGGTGCATGCCTGTAATCCCAGCTACTCGGGAGGCTGAGGCAGGAGAATCACTTGAACCTGGGAGGCAGAGGGTGCCATGAGCTGAGTTCACACCGTTGCATTCCAGCTGGGGCGACAAGAGTGAAACTCCATCTCGAAAACAAACAAACAAACAAACAAAAAACTATATTCTGACCTCCACAAGGTCTTTTTCTTTTATTTTGTTTGTTTTTTACTTTAACAGTTAAGCACTGGCCTCAAGATAAACACTATTAAAACAACGACAACTCATCCAGCCCGCAGACGCTAAGCCCCTATTCCGCCAGCCGTAACTACCGCTTTCACAGGACGAGAGACTGATTGCAATAACTTTCTCCTGTTAGAAACACCACCCTCCACCAACTGGTTCTGGCTGGTTTACAGAGGCTGCATGCTTGAGTGCCTTCATGTCCTAAAAAGACCTTTTGACATATAGGGTTCAATTATAATACATTTAAATGTTAAGTCTCTACCCCAAAGTGAACATGGGTCATACATAACATGCGTGTTTATTCAATACACATGTTCAAGACCACCTTCATAAATATTCATAGCTCTTCCCGTAACCGGTTAAATAGGCATGTTTAGCCAACCCATTCAGCATAAAGCTCCCACCCGAATCCCTCTGATAGAGTTTGGATATTTGTCCCTGCTCAGATTTCGTGTTGAAATGTAATCCCCAGTGTTGGAGGGGGACCTGAAGGGAGGGGGGAGGAGTTTGGCTCATGGGGTTGAAGTTGAATCCTTCATGAATGGCCTGGGCCATCCCCTTGGTGACGAGCGAGCTCTTGTTCTGAGTTCACACACGATCTGGTCGTTTAAAAGTGCACGCCCCACCAACCTCTCCCTGCTCCTGCTTTCACCAAGCGGCATGCGTGCTCCCGCTTCACCTTCCACCATCAGTCAAAGCTCCCTGAGGCCTCCCCAGAAGCTGAGTCATGTCGGCACCATGCTTGTACAGCCTGCAGAACCGTGAGCCAATTAAAGCTTTTTTTTCTTTATAAATTACCCCACCTCAGGTATTTATTTATAGAAATGCAAGAATGGCCTAATGCACCCTCTTTCAAAGTCATCACCTCTGGACTTCGCTGGAGGCACCTTCCCAGCCTTTGGGATGACCACCTTGCAGCCTGCTATCCCTTATAAAAAAATAAGTCCTCCTTTTCTAAATTCATATATTGTGTTAGTGTGTGGTTGTGTGTGTGTGTGTGTGTGTGTGTGTGTGTGTGTGTTTTAAGTTCACAATCCTATAGCAAGGCCAAGGGCTAAAACCCTTCCTAGCTTATTAGCAGGGGTCAAATGCAGTGGCTCATGCCTGTAATCCCAGCACTTTCGGAGGTTGAGGCGGGCAGATCCCTTGAGGTCAGGAGTTGGAGACCAGTGTCACCAACATGGTGAAACCCCATCTCTACTAAAAATACAAACATTAGCTGGGCATGGTGGTGCACACCTGTAGTTCCAGCTACTCAGGAGGCTGAGGCAGGAGGATTGTGTGAACCCAGGAGGTGAAGGTTGCAGTGAGCCGAGACTGTGTCACTGTACTCTAGCCTGGGTGACAGAGCAAGACACCATCTGGAAAAAAATAAATAAGAAAAAGAAATAAAGCATGGGATTGCATAGGCAAACAAAATATTCTGGTTTAACATCATGTGGTGTGTTAAGGGGATTTGCTGCGGGTATAGTTGTCTGAGTCTCCTGATGGGTCAGGGTGAAAATCGGACTCGGACGAGCAATCACAGCAGAAGGAGAGTTAAGCCTCCAGCATCTTTGCTTGCGTAGTATGGGTGAAATGGGATTTTGTAGAATCTGATGAGATTCCTGATGGGTTGTTGGATCCTGTTTTGTGGAGAAATAGATGTTGAACAGCTACTAGGGCAGCGATAACAAAAGGGAAAATGAAGTGGAAGGTGAAGAATTGTGGAAGGGGGGCTTTGTCGACTGAATATCTGCCCCAGGTTCATTCTACCAAGTTAGCATCAGTGTATGGGGAGCTGATGATAGGTTTGTGATTACTGTGGTCCCTCACAAAGGTATTTGTCCTCATGGTAGATTGTAACCTATACATGCTGTTGGTATTCCTGCAAATAGTAGAATAATACCAATGTTTCAGGAACCTAGAAAGGTATAGGACCATTCTAGAAGCCTCATCTAACGTGGGTGTATTAGGTCCATTTTCACAGTACTGATAAAGACATACCCAAGACTGGGTAATTTATAAAGAAAAAGAGGATTAATGGACTCACAGTTCCACATGGCTGGGGAAGCCTCACAATCACGGCAGAAGGTGAAAAGGCACGTCTTACATGGTGGCAGACAATAGAGAAAATGAGAATCAAGTGAAAGGGGAAACCCCTTATAAAACCATCAGATCTTGTGAGACTTATTCACTACCATGAGAACAGTATAGGGGAAACTGCCCCCATGTTTCAATTATCTCCCACCGGCTCTCTCCCACAGCACATAAGAAGCTACCATTCAAGGTGAGATTTGAGTGGGGACACAGCCAAACCATGTCACCGGGCCTTCTCAGGGTTGTTGTGAGGCTTAAATAGCAGGAGTCCCCTCCCTCAACTCTCACTACCTTCACCACCCCCACCCTTCCAATGGGACTGAAGAGTAAATTGCTGCTTGTCCCCAGACCCTCCACTTGAGGGGGAAGAATAGCAGCTTGATGTGATTTGGATCAGTGTCCCCACCCAAAACTCACAATCATTTGTAATCCCCAGTGTTGGAGGTGGGGTCTGGTGGGAGGTGATTGGATCATGGGGCAGAGTTCTCATGAATGGTTTTGCACCATCCTGGGCACTGTACAGTGAGTTCTCACGAGATCCGGTTATTTAAAAGTGTGTAGCTTTTAACACACTTCTCTCCCTCTCTTCCTCTTGTTCCTGCCGTGTAAGACGTGCCTGCCCCACTTTCCCTTCCGCCATGATTGTAAGTTTCCCGAGGACTCCCTAGAAGCAGAAGCTGCTATGCTTCCTATACAGCCTGCAGAACCATGAGCCAATTCAATGTCTATAAATCACCCAGATTCAGATATTTCTTCATTCATAGCAGTGCAAGAATGAACTAATACACAGCTGCTCTGTGCCAAGCTGTGAATATGATCTGTGGTCCTTATCATTTTAGAGATGGGAAGACTGAGGCTCTGAGAGAGTAAGAAGTGACTTGCCCAAGGTGTGGAGCTCAAGTTCAGAGGTTATCCCTCACACCCACCCCACCCCCACCCCCACCCCCAGCCCAGCACATTGTATGGGTGACTCAGTGTTTGTCTGGGTTTACCCTCCAGCAAAAACAAAGGTAAGGTTTGTCCAAGGGTTTGGTCCTCCATTCCTGGTACCGTGGCCCATGATCTGGCCTCAAACCTTTGGCCTTCAGGACCCAGTCCCCAGAACCCCAGGCCCTGGCGGTGGCTACAGGCAAGGTACAGGTAGTGGAGAGTGTGTGTGTGTTTTATGTTATCTTCTAGAGTCCTGTCCCCCAAACCTCAAGCTTTCATTCCGAGTACAACACATAAAATTTAATTAAATTAGTTAAGTCATAACTTTCTGCAACCATTTATACCCACAGGGAAATGTGGCCCTCACTGCTGCAGGAGAGACCCAGGGTGCAGAGCCTGGACCAGCAGACCCAGGGAGGCAGGAGGTGGGGCTTGGGAGCACAGGTGTGTCCTTCTTCCCTGTCTGCAAGCATTTCATGAGCACCTGCTATGTGCAGGGCAGGGGCAGGGTATTGAGGAAGTGGTGGCCGGCAAAGCATTGATCTCAGGCAGAGAGTGAGGCTGGGGCATCAGGACTCAACCCAGGAGCCTGCCTTCCATGTCTCTCCCTGCATCTCTTTTTTCTTTTCTTTCTTTCTTTCTTTCTTTCTTTCTTTCTTTCTTTCTTTCTTTCTTTCTTTCTTTCTTTCTTTCTTTCTTTCTTTCTTTCCTTCTTTCTTTCTTTCTTTCTTTCTTCTCTCTCTCTCTCCCCCCGCCTCTCTCTTTCTCCCTCTCTTTCTCTCTTTCTTTCTTTTGGTGGAATCTCGCTCTGTCGCCCAGGCTGGAGTGCAGTGGTGTAATCTTGGCTCACTGCAACCTCTGCCTCCCAGGTTCAAGCAATTCTCCTGCCCCAGCCTCCAGAGTAGCTGGGATTACAGGCACGTACCACAACGCCTGGCTAATTTTTGTATTTTTAGTAGAGACAGGGTTTCACCATGTTGGCCAGGCCGGTCTCAAACTCCTGACCTCAAATGATCACTTACCTCCGCCTCCCAAAGTGCTGAGATTACAGGCATGAGCCACTGCACCCGGCCTCTTCCTGCTTTTCAAATCCTAGCTCTGGCAACGCCTCCTCAGGAAGCCCTCCCTGACTAGCCCAGCTCACCCCACCCCTTCCTGTTGTCCCTATCACACAGCTGAACAACGAGGCAGAGAGGGGGCTCCTTGAGGGTTGGCGCTGGGTCTCTTTACACCAGAAACATGCAGCACTATGTCTCTGATTTCAACAAATTCGAGAATCCAAGAATGCTCCTGACAGGGAAAAACTGAAGGTCAGAGAGGGGCAGTAACTTGCCTGAGGCCACACAGTAGTTTAGTGCAGAAGCAGGACTAAAATGCTTCTCTGCCAAGTCCTTTCCCCTAATTATCATAATACCCCATATGTCCTGAGCTTTTTTTTTTTTTTAACGTGTCTGGCCCTATATTAAATACTTAAGACATAGGAACCCATCCAGCTTGTCTCTAGCCCCTTAAGGAAGGCAGTAATACTATCAACCCATCTCCACTGATAAATGGGGCCTGAAGAAGTGACAGAATTTGCTTTAAGGTCCTTCTGGGTCAGTAAATGATGGAGTCAAGGTTCCAACCCAGGCAAATCACCCTCAAGTCCACACTGTGCACAACTGCATCGTATTAAAAGCTCACCTGGGGATCCTGAGAGGCTTGGGAGGGCTGTGAACCACCTGGATTTCTGTGTATGTGAATTTTTCAGGGGAGAGAATCTGGAGCTTTTATCAGATTAGCAAAAGGGTTTCGGCCAGATGCGGTGGCTCACGCCTGTAGTGCCAGCACTTTGGGAGGCCGAGGCTGGTGCATGCCTGTAGTCTCAGCTACTCTGGAGCCTGAGGCAGGAGAATCACTTGAACCTAGAAAGCAGAGGTTGCAGTGAGCTGAGATCATGCCACTGCATTGCAACCTAGGGGACAGAACAAGACTCTGTCTCAAAAAAGGAGAGTATAAAGCTTCCAAAATGATGGCTCACTGCGGTTTGTGATATTAATGAGATGGTTAATGATGAGGATGGAGCTGCAGCTGAGCTTAGTGACGGGGTGTGTGTGTGCATGTATGCGTGTGTGTGCGTGTATGTGTGTGTATATGCATGTGTGTGCATGTATGCATGTGTGTGCATTTATGCATGTGTGTATGTGTGTGTCCGTGCACGTGTGTGTATGTGTGTGCGTGTGTGCATGTGTATGGGCATGTGTGTGCGTGTGTGCGTGTGTGTCATGTATGTGTGTCCATGCATATGCATATGTGTGTGCATGTGTGTGCGTGTGTGTGCGTGGGTGCACACGTGCACATGTGTTTGCATGTGTGCACGTATGTATGTGTGTATGCGTGGATGCCCATGTATGTGTGTGTCTGTGCACGTGTGTGTGCATGTATGCGTGCACGTGTGCATGTGTGTGTGCATGTATGCGTGTGTGCATGGGCATGTATGAGTGTGTGTGTGTGTGTGTGCATGTCAGAACAAGCTGGGATGAAGGAGTTGGGGGGTGTCCATGATCTCCATTGTCATGCCCTGCCATGTGACATTCCAATGTTACTTGCTCTGCCCCCGTCAGTAGCCATGGTCATCACAAGACCCAGCCGGGCCCACGCGTGTGCTCCCCCATGCAGAAGTCTGGACTCACTGCCCGCTTCTATGCCATGTTCCGTTTCTCTTCTGCCCATCAGCTGGGTCTCCTCAGGGCCCAATCTCCACGGTTGTTTTATGGAAGGTGTCAGCTCCCTGCTCCAGTCTCTGGCCTGATGTGGTTATTAGGAACTGCTACAAGAAGAGACAAAACACAGGCGAGAAGGGAGGGGTGGCGAGGGTCCCCGGGGCAGCTGCCGGGAACATGAAATGCCTCATTCCTTGTGTCACTGGAGCAAACTCGGCGCTCCTGCCATCACTTCCTATTTAGAACTGCATAATCATTAGGACATTGGAAACAATTAAAAATAAGCTGCCAACATGTGGCTAATTTTGCTCAGGCTGCGTTGATAACATTAATCTGGAAAAAGGGGAGAAGGTGGAGGGGCAGGGAGTATGTGAGTGCTGGAGGCCCAGGTGGATCCTGGCTTGCTGCTGTTTCTTTCTTTCTTTTTTTTTTTGAGATGGAGTCTCCCTCTATGGCCCAGGCTGGAGTACAATGGCACAATCTCAGCTCACTGCAACCTCCGACTCCCAGGGTCAAGCGATTCTCCTGCCTCAGCCTCCCTAGTAGCTGGGATTACAGCATGTGCCACCACGCCATGGTTAATTTTGTATTTTTAGTAGAGACAGGGTTTCACCATGTTGGTCAGGCTGGTCTCAAACCCCTGATCTCAAGTTATCTGCCCACCTTAGCCTGTGCCGGGATTACAGTTATGAGCCACTGTGCCCAGGTCAGAACTGGTTCAAATTCTAGCACTTCCCCTCACCAGCGCTACAATTTTGAGGAAGCTTCAGTTTCTCCATCTACAAAATGGGGATAACACTACCTACCTTCTGTCATTCTGATGAGGATGAAAAGGGAAAAATGTGTAGAAAGCACTTAGCAAGGTGCCAGGCCTGTGTGTTCCTGGAATGTTGTAAATGATCCCTACACTGTGTGTGGTGAGTAGCCACTCACCTATTTGTGAGTCCCTTCATGCAAACAACCTGGTCTCTTACAGCTCCTGCTCCACTCTGTCCTGGGGCGGTGAGCTGCTGTTAGGCATGTTCTGGGTGACCCTTGGAGGCGCATGCCCTACTGCTGTGCATGCAGCGTATACACGGCATGTCTCATTAACATCTTAAACCTCTATCCATGGTCGGGCATGGTGGCTCATGCCTGTAATCCCAGCACTTTGGGAGGCTAAGGCAGGTGGATCACCTGAGGTCAGGAGTTTGAGACCAGCCTGGCTAGCATGGTGAAACTCCGTCTCTATTAAAAATACAAAAATAAGCCAGGTATGGTGTCACGTGCCTGTGCTGGAAGCTGAGGCAGAAGAATCGCTTGAAGCCGGGAGGTGGAGGTTGCAGTGAGCCAAGATTGCGCCACTGCACTCCAGCCTGGGCCATAGAGGGAGAAGAGAGAGACTCCGTCTCAAAAAAAAAAAAATCTCCATCTAGGGGTGTGCTTTTTGCTATTAAAATGAACACAAGGGTTGAGCACAGTGGCTCACGCCTGTAATCTCAGCACTTTGGGAGGACAAGGCGGGTGGATCACTTGAGGCCAGGAGTTCAAGACCAGCCTGCCCAGCGTGGTGAAACCCCGTTTCTACTAAATATACAAAAATTAGCTGGCTAGGTGGCAGACCCCTGTAGTCTCCACTACTTGGGAGGCTGAGGACCTCTCCTACAGAGGAGGGCAGGGACCAGGTCCTTCAACACTTGCTGCCGACTCGTCAGATGCTTGTCTGGATTCCTGAAGTTGCCTCCCAACCCTTCTCCCGCTCCTCCGACCTTCCTCCTCGCAGCTGGGTACGACACAGCAGCCAGGGGCCTCTTGGTAAAACACACATCGGCTCACGACTTTCCTCTGCTCGAAACCTCCAGCAGGTTCCTATGTCAGAGTGAAGGCTCCAGCTGTCCTGTGGCTCTCTAGGAGATGTGATGGCTTCAAACAACAGAACCTGTCCTCTCACATTTCTGGTGGCCAGAGGTCCACAATCAAGGTGTCGGTGAGGTGGGTTAGATAGGTAGCGTGGTCACAGCCCCCCTCAGAGGGGAGCAAACTTGCCAGAGATGGAGAAAACAAACCGCCCGACCCTGCATGGGCTGTATCCGGGCTCGTGGTTAGGATATCCTGCAGCAGGGAGGGAGATGAGAAGTAGCGAAATCCCCACCTTCACACAAGCCCAGAAACTGGTGATTAGTGTCCTTGGGCTGACCTGTGCTAATTTTTTTTTTTTTGAGACAGAGTTTCACTCTGTCACCCAGGCTGGAGTGCAGTGGTGTGATCTCAGCTCACTGTAACCTCTGCCTCCTGGGTTCAAGTGATTCTCCTGCCTCAGTCTCCCGAGTAGCTGGGACTACAGGCGCCTGCCACCCACCATGCCAGCTAATTTTTGTATATTTAGTAGAAAGTGGGTTTCATCATGTTGGTCAGGCTGGTCTCGAACTCCTGGCCTCAAGTGATCCACCCTCCTCGGCCTCCCAAAGTGCTGGGATTACAAGCATGAGCTACCGCACCCAGCTTCTGTGCTCATTTTAATAGCAAAAAGCACACCCCTGGATGGAGATTTTTTTTTTTTTTTTTTTTTTTGAGATGGAGTCTCCCTCTGTCGCCCAGACTGGAGTGCAATGGTGCAATCTTGGCTCATTGCAACCTCCACCTCCCAGGTTCAAGCAGTTCTCCTGTCTCAGCCTCCCGAGTAGCTGGGATTACAGGCGTCCGTCACCATGCCTGGCTTATTTTTGTATTTTTAATAGAGATGGGATTTCACCGTGTTAGCCAGGCTGGTCTCAAACTCCTGACCTCAGGTGATCTGCCCACCTCAGCCTCCTAAAGTGCTGGGATTACAGGCGTGAGCCACCACGCCTGGCCCTGGATGGAGATTTAAGATGCGAATGAGACATGCCAGGTATATACTGCATGCACAGCAGTAGTGCATGTGCCTTCAGGGGTCACCCAGAACGTGCCTAACAGCAGCGCCTCTTCCCAGTCCCTCAGGAATAATCAGGTAAGACTCCCATAAAAGGACTTTCTCCAGTGTCTTCAGTCCTGTCTCGCTCCCCAGCAGCCCGCTCTCACCCAGCTCTGAGTGTACTTTCGCTTACAACAACTTTTTCACTTACTTTCTTCTCTTTTCCTTTTTTTTTTTTTTTTGACACGGTCTTATTCTGTCACCCAGGCTGGAGTGATCATGGCTTGGCTTCAAGTGATCCTCCCACCTCAGCCTCCCTAGTCCCTGGGACTACATTCGTGCACCACTGCACCCAGCTAATTTTTGTGTTTTTTGTGGAGACATGAGCCACTGCGCCCAGCCTACTTTTATTTTGGACTTGCTCTCAAATGAACTCAGGAGTCTGAATGGGGCCAGGGCATCAGCAGGGCTGTTCCCCCTCCCTAGGGAGGGTCCTGCCTGGCCTCTTCCAGCTCCTGGTAGCTGCTGTGCTCCTGGGCTTGGCCGCATCGTGCTCTCTGTGCTCACACAGGCTTCCCCTCGGTGTGCCCGCGTCTTCTCCTTATTCTGCCTCTTACCTCTCTCCGCCTCTCTCTGTTAAGGATGCTTGTCATTGGGCTTAGGGCCCACTCAGATCGTCCAGGACAATCTCATGTTAAAAAAGTCCTTCATTTAATCACATCTGGGAAGAACTAAGGTCACAGTCCCTGGTTCTGAGGATTAGACATGGACATATCATTCTGGGGCCACTGTTCAGCCCACCGCAGCCTTGTAGAGATTCCGCCTCTCCCCGCCTCCTTTCTCCCTTGCTGGCTCGCGCCACAGTACTCTCCATGCAGTTCCCTAAACAATCCCGCCTCGGGTGCCTTCAGATACACCCACAGCCTGTGTTCTTATTTCTTTCAAGTCTTTGCTGATATATCACCTGTCTGGTGAGGACTTCCTGGTCGCCCTATTGAACTCCATGGAACACCCGACGGCAACTCCTCTCCCTTTCCGGCCTTGTTTCTCTCCACACCATCTACTGCCTTTCACATCTATCATTTTACGTATTGCTTTTTATTTAGTTAGTTTTTTAGAGACAGGGTCTCACTCTGTCACGCAGGCTGGAGTGCAGTGGTGCGATCTCGGCTCACTGTAGCCTCAACATCCTAGGCTCATGTGATTCTCTCACCTCAGCCTCCTAAGTAGCTGGGACTTAGGAGTATTAGGTGCAGACGACCATGCTCGGCTAGTTTTTGTACTTCTTGTACAGACAGGGTCTTGCCATGTTGCCCAGGCTGGTCTCAAACTCCTGAGCTCAAGCAATCTGCCCACCTCAGCTTCCCAAAGTGCTGGGATTTATAGGCGTGAGCCACCGTGCCCAGCCCGTTTTACTTATTTGTTGATCATCGCCCACCTGCAGAGTGAAACTTCATGAGGTCAGGGACTTTGTTTTGTTCATTGATCTATCATCCCCTGCATCTGAAATTGTGCCTAATACACAGTAGGTGCTCAAAATCCATTTGTTGCTATATGAGTGAATCCATTTGTTGACTACAGCATAAGGCACTGTGCTGTGCTGGGAACAGAGCTGTGGCCCACTTAATGCGCCCCCGGCACCCTCAGAACTTACCTGGTAGGGAGGCAGGTGGGATCTCCATGTCTGCCTTGCTCTCCTCTTCTTTAGAGGAGAGGATCAATGGAGAAGACCAAGCACTGGGCGAGGGCAGGGAGATGGGTTTCCATCATCTTGAGCAAGAACTATCGGGAGCACCTCCTGTGTGCCAGGCCAGAAGCCAGCAGGTGAATGAGATGGGCCCCAGGAGGGCCGCTGTCCTGTCTGCCTTGCTCCTCGCTGTACCCCTAGCACCCAGTGCATCTTAGCTGGTCGGCAAGATGTGTTGAATGAATGAATGACTCACCTCTGCCCCGAATATGAGACAATGCATGGCGTAAATCAAGGTGAGTGCCCAATACTGGCCCAGAATCAAAGTCCTTGGTCTGTAACAAGAGTGTGCTGTGGAGAAGGATCCCAGGTCCATGGCAAGTCCCTCCCCTGGGTACGAGATGACACATAGGGACACCATTGATATGTCTCTGCAGCAAACCCTCCCGAGAAGCAGCTGTTCCACCAGCTGATGTTGCCCCCTTGGCTTTGCTGACCCCTGGGCTAGTATCCCAGGCCACTGTGGAGGGCCCTTTGGCTGGTGGTGGACCACCCGCCCCCTAGCCCCAAGGGAGGCCTTAGAACTCTCCGGCGCAGGGAACTATTCTCCTCTCGTGATCACTGGGCTGCTGAGCCCAGAGCAACGGACCGAAGGGCATGTCATCCATGGAGGGCCCAACCTCTCACCCAGGAAAGCACAAATAATCGCATCATCTGTCGTCCCCCCTGCCATCTGCAGTTCCAGCCTGGCCCTGCTGCTGGCTGCCAGCTGCACCAGCTCCCTGAGGGCCACCTTCAGCAGCTCATAGAGGCTGCTGGAGCCTGTTCCAGCCCATAAAGGAGAAGAGAGCAGGTGGCTGGGGCCTGGCCATGGGGTTCCCAAGGCTGCTCGCAGAGGACACTTTCTCTGTCCCCTCCCAGGCTCATGCCCAACATCGATGCCCCTGAAGAGTGATGCAGGCCCATTCACCTGTAGCGCCAGGGACCAGAGATCTAGAGCCAGACCAGGCTTCCACTCCTGGGGACAACTGGGCGGGGAACCCCAGTCAGCTCTTTGCTCTTGGACGACCTTAGCCTCAGAGTCCGTCTGGGGAAAGAAAGCCACGTCCACATCTGGCTTCTTAGGAGCAGGTAGGGCCCTGGCCTCTCAGGCATCTTCCCCGCCAGGGTCTCCCATCGTCTGTCCTACCCGAAGGAGGCCAGGCTCCATGTCTCCCACAGGCAGGATGTGAAGGACAAGCTGCCCGCCCACCCGCTGCAGCCTGGCAGGCTCGTCAAAGGCAGTAATTGTCAGGAGAAATTTGCCAGTGGAGTGAAAGAAAGAGCCTTGAAGGCATAAAGCATTGGAGCTGCTGATAAGAAGCTGTTTTATGTACACTTTCCCCGGATTGGAACCAGAAGACAGGGTTTTTTTTTGGTCATCTGAGCCAATGCTTTTATGCCGCAAGAAGGCCAGTGTGGGTTTGAGGGAGATTAATGTGGAACAGCCAGCCACCATGGAAGTCTTGGGGGGGTCTGTGTGCCCAGGGCCCCCATGGTGGCCGGAGAATTTCCTGCCGTCTTGGGCTGCCTCTGGGAGCACCCTCAGAGCTGCCCTGAAGCCCAAAGCCCTCTGGTCCCCAGCCACCTTGGTGTACCTTTTCCTGTGCCCATCTCCACCCACCCACTTCCAAAACTAGGGGCCAGGCCAGGCAGGCCCGGGCGCTCCACTTCTGCTCCCCCAGCAGGGTACAGGGAAGATGAATAGATTCTCTACTGACCTCTGTAGGTCCCTATCTTTTCCACCTCGAGGGCCCCTCTCCTTTCATATAGTTTGGTTTAGGTGATGCAGGTTCCTGGTGGAATTTTTTTTTTTAATGGAATCTTGCTCTCTCACCCAGGCTGGAGTACAGTGGTGAGATCTCAGCTCATTGCAACCTCCGCCTCCCGGGTTCAAGCTATTCTCCTGCTTCAGCCTCCCGAGTAGCTGAGATTACAGGCACCTGTCACCACGCCTGGCTAATTTTTGTATTTTTAGTAGACACGGGGTTTTGCCATGTTGGCCAGGCTGGTCTTGAACTCCTGACCTTCAAGGATCGGCCTGTCTTAGCCTCCCAAAGTGCTGGGATTACAGGCGTGAGCCACCGTGCCCGGCCCATGGTGAAATATTGAGAAAAGGAATGAGCACAAAGGAAAAAAATTAAAATTGCTATCAACCTTTTCACCATTGTGTGCTGTGGTTTTCCAGGGCTTTCTTCCTGCATCGTCACAAGCATGGGCTTTGCCACGCCTGCTTCTTTGTGAGCTGCTCCTGCCTATCACCGCTTCACAGGATGAACATCGTCTGGGAAGCCTCCTCCATTCGGTGTCCGTCTGGTCCATGGGATCCCACACGACACTGCCTGTGCTCTCTCATTCATTGATTGAGAGCTTCAATATGATGGCAGCGACTGTGGATCCAGCCAACAAGCATACATCAACTTTCCCTTCGTGCATCACAAGCGCATCTTCATGCCCTTGAAAATGCTCTTATGTAGATGAGCAAGGCGTTATTTATTTCATGTGTAGGCAATCGTGAGTGTGTGTGTAGACCCCTTGTAATCATTTGGTCGCCCCTTGGGCTCCACAGCTGCCTTGGGTTGGGAGGAGCTGGCGAAAGTACCCAGTGTGTGTGGTGGGCTTTGGGAAGGGATGGGTTTGGACCTGCCGAGTGGCCAACATATAGATGGGTCTACTTGAAACATGATTTGTGGTTTGCTGTATTTGTGTCCAAATTCCCTCTTCTCCTAGTCTGAGTTCTTTGGGGGAAGGTGGTGTTTCTGGACCTCTCTCTCAGCCCCCTGCCTCTCCACCCCAGGAATGGCCTGGAGCAGGTAACCTACTAATCAACCCCTTGTACACCTTTCAACATCAGCATAGACAGCTGGCTGGACAGTGGGGAGGGAGATGCGGGACAGGGCAGTTTGGTGGGTGAGAGAGTTGGAAAGGATATGGGCACTAAGGACTAGGAGGGCGGCTAGGTGGGGCACTAAGGGGGGGCCACAGGACAGCGTTTGAAATGAAAGAAGACTCCCCAGGTAGAAATTGCCAGAAGTGGAGGTGGGAAGACACTGAGATTATACCTTCTTCAGGGTTTGGCCAGTAGCCAGCAAGAATACAGAATCTCCATGCTGGGCTCAGAAACTCCTTAACTCCTCCCTAGGGGAAAAAAATAAATCCCCCCTGCCGTCAGGCCCCAACAGGGAGTAATCCAGCTGCTGCTAAAGATCTTTCGAAAATAAACCAGACCCCTCCACTCCCCTCCAATGGCTTCCATTGCTTCTAGACTCAGATAAACTCCTAATGACGGTTCATGGGATCCATGAGATTTGGCCCCTGCCTGCCTCTTCTACCTGACTATACATCTCTTTTCCTCCCTCTATCCCAGCCCCAGGGACCTCTTTGCTGTCGCTCAAACCCTCAAACCCTCAAACCCTCAAACCCTGAGCCCTTTCCTGCCCCAGGGCTGTTGTATCAGCTGTTCAAACCTCTGTTAAGAATACTCTTTCTGGCCGGGCGCGGTGGCTCCTGCCTGTAATCCCAGCACTTTGGGAGGCCAAGGTAGGCAGATCACCTGAGGTCAGAAGTTCAACACCAACCTGGCCAACATGGTCATCTCTACTAAAAATACAATTAGCTGGGTGTAGTGGGGCGTGCCTGTAATCCAAGCTACTCGGGAGGCTGAGGCACGAGAATTGCTTGAGCCTGGAAGGTGGAGGTTGCAGTGAGCCGAGATCACGCCACTGCACTCCAGCCTGGGCAACAGAGCAAAATTCTTCCCCTTCAGAAAAAGAATGCTCTTTCCCCAGATCTCTGCAGGACCACTTCCTTCTCATATTTTGGTTACCTCTTTTCATGCCACTCCCTTGTGTTGAGGCCTGTCCTGCCACCCATGGTAGAATACCCAGCACGTCCTTTCTTCTCATCTCACTCTACTTTCACCACTGTCACTATTTGCCATCAGAGATGTTTTTGGTTTTTAATTTGTTTACACACATTGGTCATCCATCTCTTTAGTATAAGATCCGCAAGAACTGCTGGAGCCCTAGCACGGTGCCCAGACTATAGTAGGTGCTCAATAAACACCTGTGGAATGAATGGATAAACAGGGTGGGTTTCTTACTCCCATGTGAGGCAGCCCATTGTGCTTTGGGAAACTTGTTGAAACAGACATAGATGGGAGGGAGAGGTGTCATTTCAAGTATGGGGCCAATTGATTGGTAGGGGCTGCCTAGGCTGAAAAAGGGTTTGAGGTGACAGTTGGCCTCTGTGAGACAGAGGTCTGAGGTCTGTGATCAATTAGTAATGCCTGCCATGGGCATACAGTCAGGAACAATGGCAGATGGGCCACATAGCTGACACCCCGGGATTAGACTGGAAGCCCCCTGGAAAGAAGGTGGAGCCTTCTTATTCTTCCTTGTGGCACCCTGGCAGCGGGGATGGGCTAAGTGCTTGGCCATGACTGAGGCTGGCTGATTGGCCAACTGAGAATTGCTCAACTTTGAGGCCTGGGCTCCTGAAGAGACAGGAGAAAACATCTAAGCCAATGGTTTTCAATTTTTTTAAAAAAAAACCTGCAGTATTCTTTCTTCAAAGGACATTTTACATGAAGCTCAGGATATTAGCAGATGAAAGCAAAGCTACTCTGACTGAAGCTGCGTTTGGGGCCCAGAGCCCTGCTTGCCCGCACCACCCCTGCCCAACCAAAGTCATCTCTGAGGTACCCTCAAGGAACTCGATGGCTTCCCCGAGCCCAGTCTGAAAGCCACGGATGAGGAAACCAAGCTCCAGAGAGGAGAAATGACTAACCTAAGGTCACACTGCAACTAGACCTGAACATACAGTGCCTTCTCCAGACTTCCAGCCGAGTGCTCTTTCTGCCACATCTCCAGGGTCTCTCCCAGGGCAGGTGGCCTCAGCTCTGGACTGAGCTCTGAGGCCAAGAAAGGACATTCTCCACCTCCTTGTGGCTAGGTAGTCACCTGGCCAGCCATCTCTCCCCAGACCTTGAGACAGAGAGCACTGCCCCTCCCGGCACGGCCCCAGCCAGGGTGACGGGCATTTGCTTTGTCGATCTTGCTCCTGGAGCCCCGGGGTGTACTGGAAAACAGTTCCCTCTCCCCGACAGCACTTTATTAATTAAAGCATTTTCTCTCTTTGGTAGCAGCTGCTTCGAAAGAGATCAGTGAATGTTTAATTCATTGGTTCCGACCTGCTCCCCCAAACTCCCCCCAACACCTCGTTCCTTCAAAGTGCTTTCCTGGGAAACCCTCCCGGCACGATGGCTGTTTCCCTGCTTTTCCGCAGAGCTGCCAAGCTGCCTCTCCCGCCACGTTCCTCCTCGGCTAGCTGAAAATGATTTGTTATTCAGCTCCAGAAATCTATAAGGAACGAGCAAGGCTGGGTGCAAGTCCAGGTTCCCCTCCTTGAGATGGTTTAAAAGGCTGTGATTTGTCGAATTACTACATGAGTATTTAATGATCATCTTCCTTGGCCGCTTAGAGGCAAAAAATGAGGGCATTGATTACCAATGACGCTGATTAGAGGCTGCGGCTCCCTAAGGTGTGTGTGGGGGGTGTGTGGGGGGTGTGGCTGGCTCAAGGGCATCTCTGGAGGGGACCCCCATCCTCTCGCAGCTGTGGTCGGCAGAATAGAAGGGCCCTGTGGCCCCAGATCAGGCTGTGGGCTCATCTCCAGCAGGATCACATGGGGCGAGTTTAGGGGTGATTACTTCCTGCAGAAGCTAGCCAACCACGGCACTTGTTTGCACACCTGTACACACGCTGGGGTTCCCATTTCCACCTCAACTTCCTGAGCTCTTGAAATATCCAGCCTGGGATTGGGGGCTGGGTCTACGGAAACCCTTTCCTGCCTGTCAGGGCTCTGCTGAGTGAGGCTTGAGGCTGGGGAGAGACTTGGTCCGCAGGAGCCTAGTTCAGCCCTTCCCCCTTTTGCCCCTCCTTGGGCCCCCCAATTCGTGGTGCTCCCATGACCTACTCCTTCCACCGGTGCACCCCAGGATTATGTCCAATTCCTCTTTGTCTCCCACCCACTGCAGAATGTGTACAGTAGTGACCTCGCAATGTCAACCAAGTTTATAACCAAAAGCAAATCCCAGGTAACTCTAACCCTAACAAGCCTAACCCTAACCCTAACCCTAACCCTAACCCTAACAACTCTAACCCTAACCCTAACTTTAGGGTTACCAGGGGCAGAACACCTGGGGAATACCTCGCCATGGACGGGGACAAAACAGGGGCCTCAACCCTGGGGTTGGGACCCACTGACTCAGTTGGGGGAGCCCATGGGGCTCCCCAGTCAGTACATTAGATCTGCCCACTGGCCTGGTGATCCCACCCAGCAGAAAATCTGGTGGGTGGCCTTGCCACATACGAAACCCTGGAAAGTATTCATGAGAATCTTAGAAAAGGTAATAAGAGGAACCAGCATCCACTGGGCACTTACCATATGCAGAGGCTGTGCGAAGGAGGGGACAGTCATTAGCTCACTGAGTCCTCGCCCAACCCTGGAAGGCAGGTGCCACTTGGTGGCTGAGTGAACTGAGGCAGGTTGAGACTTTGCAACTGCTCCATCGCTCAGGATATGAGGCAAGTCTGGATTGGCACCCAGGGCTGCCTGACCTCATGCAGGGTTGCTAACAGGGCTTGCTTCATCAGAGCTGGCAGGGCGGCTTCATAGCAACACCAGCCACGCAGGGTGGGACGCAAGCTTGTCATTCTGGGCAGCACCAGGTTGGGTAAGGGCACAGTTCCAGGATCAGGCAGGTCGAGTTCAGATCCTGGTCCCGACACCTAACAACAGCCGCGTGGACCTATGCAAGTCACCGGACCTCTTTCTGTCTCAGTTTCCTCGACTGTCAAATAAAGATACCTCCAGGGCTGACCTCCTAAGGTTACTGTGAAGATCCCTTTATTCAGGCAATAAATATTCAGCAAGTGCCCAATATGTTCTAGAAAGATCCCCGCCTTGGTCTGCTTGTGGGAGGTGGACAACACGCGTATTAAGTAAGTTGGCGATGAGATGGGTTAAGAGGGAGAGTGAAAGAGGGTGGAATGAGGATTCCGAGCGCTGGAGGCAGGGCGGGGTCGTGTGTGTGTGCGTGTGCACGTGTGTGTGCACACGCCTGTCCTGTTCACTGGGATTGGAGCAGCCCACGGCTCAGGATCAAAGCAGGGAGGGGAATTAGGTCAGGCCACAGCGAGAAGGAGAGAGCCAGCCCAGTGGGTCAAGCAGGCATCTGCGGAGAGTGGCCCATCCAGAGAGGCGAGCTGGTGCAAAGCCTGAAGGAGCACGCCCTGGGTGCTTGAGGTGGCTGGAGCAGAGAGCATGACAGCATCCCAGGAGATGAGCAAACTAGGGGACCCCAGGGCTCTTTGAGGAGACCTTGGCTTTACTCTGAGTGGAACTGAGGCAGCGAGCCAACCTGGCTGAAGTGCTGCGTGCAGCACCCGACACAGGGCGTGCCGGGAAACAGTCGCGATTCTTCCTTATTCCTTTCCAATCATTCTCTTTTGTGTAAGGGGACTGGATGGGATCCCAGTGCAGCCTTGCAGAGCCTTCCTCTTGCTCCTGGAAGGAAATTGACCAATGAGAGGCTTGCCCCACTGTGTGGGAGTTTATTTTCCTGTTCTTGCAGTAGAGACAGGCTTCTTGGTCTGGTTTCCCACTGAAAACAAGTGGATTTAGTAGCGTGAGGGCTCTGCACTGGGCAGGAGAGGTGGGTGAGCAAGGAGGAGGAGGGAAGAGGGAAGGAGAGGAGGAGAAGGAGAGAGAAGAAAGAGGGAAGAAAGAGGCAGAGGAAGAGAAAGAGGAAGAGAGGAAACAGGAGGAGGAAGGAGGAGGAAGAAAGGTGAGGGAGGAGAAGGAAGGAGTGGGGAAGGGAGAAGGTGGAGTGGGGAAGGGAGGAGGAGGAGTGGGGAAGGGTGGAGGAGGAGTGGGGAAGGGAGGAGGAGGAGCACCACAGTGGAGCTGGGATGTCACGCAGCCCCCTCAGCTTGGGGATCCCCACGTGACTCCCCCGCTGTGCGGCTCTGCATGAGTCTCAAAGAGGTGGTTATTTTGGGTGGCAGCGTGATTGGGAGCTTAGAAAGCAGGAAATTGAGTAGTGATTAAGGTTGTAGTAAGTTGGCAACATCAAATATCATTACTCTTAGAACATGCAAATGATCACGTCTTTACCCGGGATTTGCCATGCAAATACCAATTAGCTGGAAACGTATTTGCCTGGATATGGGGAAGCTGGTTCTCCTTCCAGTGCCCCCCTACTATCCCTACAAGAGGGTAAACAAACAGGAGGGGCATCGTGACAGCATAGAGGAAGGGGCCGCAGTGAATGTCACCAGCAGAAGAGCATGAAGATCACCCACCCATCCAGCCAGGGTGGGTGACCGCTGGCCTCATGGAAGGCTGCCAGAAACTCTGGCCTGGAAGTCCCCTGTCCCAGGCTCCACCTTCCATGTTCGTCTGTGGGGCTGCTAGAAGCCCCTGGAGCTTCTGGTCTCTGCCCCAGGCCATGTCCCTGCTGTGTGCCAATCTGTGTGGTATTTGTAGCCGAGCTCACTTTCTGCAGCTTGGAGGCATGTAGCTGGTGATGCCCCATGGAGGAGAAATCTGGAAGGAGTCACACGGCAGTTCTGAGGCCACGGCCCAAAGGTCCTCACACTACTGTGTCTTGGGGACCCTCTGAAGGGTTCCGGGCAAATGGCAGGGAGGCTGTGGACAGGAGACCCGATGTTTCCTTCTACTGGCCAGAGATTTGCCCCTGCCCCTGCCCCTGCCCCCCACACGCCTGGCACAAAGAAGCACCGTTGCCCATACTTCGATGGATATGGCATGCTGCCTGCCCTCAGGAGCCGCCAGTCTCATTTGGTAAAAGCAGAAGCAACGATGGCCAGAGACAGTAGATGACAGGTATGAGCTGCGGTACCAGCACGGATGGCCTCGGCTGTTGCAGGCATGAACTTGCTTTTTGCTCTGGTTTCATAAAGTGTGAGTTTGGCTGAGCCCTGAGTGGGGAGTGTGAAGAAGGGAGAAGCGGAGGGAGGGAGCGCTCAGTGGGAAGAATGGCAAAGGCAGGATTTGGGGGTTAGGAAATTCATGCTGTGTTCTGGGGCCAGTGAGTCCCCCATCTGTCCATCCCATCCAACCATGCAACCCTCCAGCCCTAATCCACTCATCCCATCCACCAAACCAACACACTGACCCCTTTACCCAGCCAGCTTCCCACATACCACCCAACCCACCAGCCCAGGGGAAGAGCATCAGCTCCGGGGCAGATGGTTGGGGTTTCATTCTTGACTCTGTCACTTTCTGCGGTGGAGCCCTGGAAACTTTCTCAACATTTCTGTGTCTCAGAGTTCTTGTCTTTGAAATGAGGGTGGTGATCATAGGTGAATTATTGTGAGGCGCTGACGGCATCTTGGGCCAACACGCAGCATCCCAGGCACAGCGTCTGGGAGGTAGTGAGTTCTTACTCTATAGTGGCACTTGCTGTGTAGCTGGATGTGATTTATTTCAAAGCCAGTGGGGCTCATTAGGCAGGGGAGCACTAGGGGCTAGAGCTGAGCTGGACAAGGTTAAGCCATAGGGAATTTAAAAAAGATTAAGCAGGCTGGGTGCGGCTGGTAATCCCATATCATGCCTGTAATCCCAGCACTTTGGGAGGCTGAGGCGGGGGGAATCACAAGGTCAGGATTTCGAGAGCAGCCTGACCAACACGGTGAAACCCCATCTCTACTAAAAATACAAAAATTAGCCAGGCATGGTGATACATGCCTGTAATCCCAGCTACTCAGGAGGCTGAGGCAGGAGAATTGCTTGAGCCCTCCACTTGAGGAGGCGGAGGTTGCAGTGAGCCGAGATCACACCACTGTACTCCAGCCTGGGCGACCAGAGTGAGGCTCCATCTCAAAAAAAAAAAGAAAAGAAAAAAAAAAGAAATTAAGCAGAAGAATGAGATCCCCAGGCTGGGGGCCTGCCAGGCCATTTGTCTGGGCCCAAATCTGGTAGAGAGGAGCTGGACCCTTGGGTGCTTTCCCATCATCCGCTCCTCCAGGCGTGCCTCCTTGGGAAGCTGGACACCCAGAGTTTGTCAGCCAGGAACTCGTTCTCCTGTCTAAACCTCTCCCTCGAATCTAAACATTTTGCTGACGGGCACAGCCCCAGTCAGCCAGCCTGGGCAGGGCAGCCGGGAGCAGGCCAGCTCGTCTGTAGATCTTTCTTCCCTCTCCAAGACCCCAGCTGGCCCAAACCTCTTCCACTCCGTATCCCACCAGGCTCCTGCAGATGGAAAGGAAGGTTTCTTGCAGCCCAGATCCAGCCAGAAGCCTCTAATGGCTCCCATCCAGCTGCCTCAAGGAATGCTTTTGATCATCTAAATCCAGGTTGTATTAATTCACCAAATCCCTTAAATTCCCGGAGATTTTCTCTGATGTCTAATGGAGGTCCCTTCCCCGGCTCCTCGGGCATCTTCCTCTGAGGCTTCCCAGCAGCCTCCTGGCTCTGTGGCCACTTGGGCCAAGGAATGTGGGTGACTGGAGAGAAGCTTCCCTGGGGCAGGAACCAGCAGCCGTGGCTGCCTGGTTTGGGGGCTGCAGTGCCCACCCCGCAGCTCCTGGGCAGGTGGGGGCTGACCCGGTGGGTTATTAGCCCCAGACTGCCTGGCTGGCAGAGCTATTACAAGGCACAGTGCAATTTCATGCCCTGTTTCCTCCTTCCTTGGTCTGCAGTTTCTGCTCTATTTGTCCAAAATGAACAGAGATGAAGTGGAATGAATTACGGTCTCTCCTTCTCCTCTCTCTGCTCTCTTCCTTCTCTTCCCTCTCTGCCTCCCTGGTGCTCCCAGCAAGCCCCTCGGCCTCCCCCTCCATCTCCTCTGCTCAATCTTCTTGTCCCCACACTCCTCTCCTGGCTTGGTTAAAATCTGTGACTCTGTCCTGCACTCACCCACTCACTCATGCAGCCACTCAGCAAACATTCACTGACACACACCAGGGTGCCCCACCCCCGTCCCCTTTGCCATCCTACCTGCCTGGGCCCATGTCAGGTCGTGAGGGTGCTGATGTCTCCAGGAGCTCCCATGTGCCCTGGAGGTGACTCTCTGTCTCTCTGTCTCTGTCTCTCTGCCTTTCTGTCTCTCTCTGTCTCTCTGCCTCTCTGTCTCTCTCTGCCTCTCTGTCTCTCTCTGCCTCTCTGTCTCTCTGCCTCTCTGCCTCTCTGTCTCTCTCTGCCTCTCTGCCTCTCTGTCTCTCTCTGCCTCTCTGTCTCTCTCTGCCTCTCTGTCTCTCTCTGCCTCTCTCTGCCTCTCTGTCTCTCTCTGCCTCTCTGTCTCTCTCTGTCTCTCTGTCTCTCTCTGTCTCTCTGCCTCTGTCTCTCTGACTCTGTCTCTCTGACTCTCTGACACTTTGTCTCTCTCTGTCTCTCTGCCTCTGTCTCTCTGGCTCTCTGACACTTTGTCTCTCTCTGTCTCTCTGTCTCTCTCTGTCTCTCTGTCTCTCTCTGTCTCTCTGCCTCTGTCTCTCTGACTCTCTGACACTTTGTCTCTCTCTGTCTCTCTGCGTCTCTCTAGCCCTGAGTGCCTCCTCCCTATGTCAGCTCTGACAGTTATGGCTGGACAGCCCGCCCCAGGGCACCCTCCTAGCCGCAGCCCGGCCTCCAGTGCTAACCCCCAGTCAGGTCTAGCTTTGACCTCGAACCACAGCCTCTCAAGCCCTTGGAGTAGATGCACCTGGGGGCTGGCCCAGCCCAGCCTGTCCTCTCTGTGGACAGTGCTGTCACCTGAGCGCTAAGTCCCTCAGGAGGGTGTGTTTGCCTGGCCTCGGTGGTGAGCAGACCAGGAGCGTGTGCAGCAGTCCAGGCGGGCCCCACAGCCTCCCTATGGAGGTCGGCAGTTAGGCCCCGGGGGATTCTGCTCGTCTCTGAAGGGCAGACACTTGAACTGGGGTGCGAGGCTGCCTCTGCCTGGGGCAAAGTTCAGGCCGGTATGTGCAGAGAAGGCACAAAACTGAGTGGGGGTGCCGGGGGTCAGAGGAGGGGGATGCCCTGCGAGCTGAGGGGCAGGAGAGGGCAAGGCAGAGAGGGAGAGAGACAGAGAGACAGAGACAGAGAGTCAGAGTCAGGGAGACAGAGAGTCAGAGAGACAGACAGAGACAGAGGCAGTCAGAGAGACAGAAAGTCAGAGACAGAGAGATAGAGAGTCAGAGAGACAGAGAGTTAGAGACAGTCAGAGAGACAGACAGAGACAGAGACAGTCAGAGAGACAGAGAGTCAGAGACAGAGAGATAGAGAGTCAGAGAGACAGAGTCAGAGACAGAGAGATAGAGAGTCAGAGAGACAGAGACACAGAGACAGAGTCAGAGAGACAGAGACAGTCAGAGAGACAGAGAGTTAGAGAGACAGAGACAGAGAGTCAGAGAGACAGAAACAGAGAGTCAGAGAGACAGAGAGACAGAGTCAGAAACAGAGAGACAGAGAGTCAGAAACAGAGAGTCAGAGAGAGAGACAGAGAGACAGAGAGACAGGGAGTCAGGAAGTCAGAGAGTCAGAGACAGAGAGTGAGAGACAGAGAGTCAAAGACAGAAACAGAGAGACAGAGTCAGAGACAGAGACAGAGAGACAGTCAGAGACAGAGAGTCAGAGTCAGAGAGACAGAGAGTCAGAGACAGAGACAGAGAGACAGGGTCAGAGAGACAGAGTCAGAGACAGAGACAGAGAGATAGAGAATTAGAGACAGAGAGTCAGAGAGACAGAGTCAGAGTCAGAGTCAGAGAGACAGAGACAGAGAGAGACATAGATACTGACAGAGAGAAGGAGCATGACGGCCCAGTGACGGGACAGGAGAGACAGGCTGACAACAGAGAGATTTGCAGAAAAGGCAGAACTACAGTACTGGGGTCGGGGGTGGGTGGGTAGCTCTAATCCTGCTGTTCTGTCATTCAGCCCCGACCTGTGACCTCCACTCCTACCCTTGGTCCCATGAGGCACCTTTAAAACTGCCTAACAAACTCCCCTTTTGCACAGGTGGGCACAGGTGGGTTTCGGTCCCTGGCAGCACAGGCGTCTTTCTGTGAACCTGATTTCTTTGAGCCTGCATGGGGCACGCGGCACAGCCCCTGCTCCTGGGACCCTCCTGTCCTCTTGTCGCGTGCTCCTCTCTCCACCACCTCTTACACTCCATCACCCCCACCCCAACGCAGCCTCTCCTCCCCTACCCCTGCATTTCTTGGGTTCACACTACGCCTTTATTCTTCTGACTTGAGCTCAGCAGATCCTGTCCGGCGTGAGCTGAGCACCTGCACAGTGCCGAATGCTGGGCCTGGGGCCTCATTCATTCCTTCCAGCACCTCCGAGATGCTGGCACCATTTCTGTCATTTACAGATCAGGAAAACAGTCTCGAAAAGGTTAACTTGCCTGAGCGCCTGCAGCTGGCGAAAGGGGAAGCAGTCATTTGCTTCCTGCTCTCCCTCTAACTCCAGAGACTTTCTCTGCTATACTCAAACCCCTTCCATAGATGGCACAGTGTGTTGGACCCCATAGAGCTCTTTCTTAGGAGAGTGTTGGGTGACTCCCCATCCGAGTGGCCTCAGCCCTGAGTGAAGTGGCCACGCAGATGCATTCGTACAGATGGGCAGAAGTTTAGGTGGCCCCAGGACCTTTCCAGGGCCACCCAACAGCTGCCCCCCTCCAGGGGCCATGGGTCTCACTTCATGGAGGTAGGGAGGCTTTGGAATGATGGCGGTCGTGGTGGCCAGTTAGGGGCAGAATACCCATGAAAACGCCCAGCAAGACCCAAGACTCCTCACCCTACCCCTCTCTCCAGGTGGCCTCTGCTGGGGAGGCTCCATTTCCGGAGCAAATATGCTTTTCCGTGTTGGCCAAGATCCATGCCAAGGTGGTTAGTAATGGGCAGGACAGGGAAATGTAGGTGCCACCCCTTCCCCAGGCATGCCCCTTCTCCTAGATCAAGTGCTACTGCCCTTCTGGGGCTCCTGAGTCCTCGTTCTTAGCGCTGAAGTTCCAACGTTACTTTTAATCTTTCCAAAGTCCGAACCAGGAGCTGCACCCTCTGCTTTGTTCAGGGCCCAGACAGCTGCGGCAAATGGGCAAAGTGGGCTGGGTGTGGGACAGTAGGGAGTGGTGAGGATTGTGGTAAGCTGGAGGCAGATGTCTGTCTCCAGCGGGTAGCTGCCACTCAGCCCAGCCCACTGACAACCTGTGGGACTGTGACCCAGCATGGCTGCAGTTCCCTGTTGTTCAAGAGAAACCATACATCTAGGTTTATACACGGCTATTTTTTGTTGTTTTTTAAACATGATACGGGCCAACTTTGTTTTTTTTTTTTTTTTTGAGGCGAAGTTTTGCTCTTGTGGCCCAGGCTGGAGTGCAGTGGCATCATCTTGGCTCACTGCAACCTCCGCCTCCCAGGTTCAAGTGATTCTCCTGCCTCAGCCTCCCGAGTAGCTGGGATTACGGGTCCCCACCACCATGCTTGGCTAATTTTTGTATTTTTAGTAGAGATGGGGTTTCACCATATCGGCCAGGCTGGTCTCAAACTCCTGGCCTCAAGTGATCTGCCTGCCTCAGCCTCCCAAAGTGGGATTACAGGCATGAGCCACTACACCAGGCCAGGCCAACATTTTAAAACAGGTATGTGGGCCAGATTGGGCCCACAGGCTCCCCATTCGTAACCATTGTTCTAAATGCCCCAAGGTCTAAGTGCTCCAGGACTCTCCGGAAGGCTAAACTCTCCCCTCTGTGCATCGCCATTGAGGATGAATGGACCCCATTTGCCGGGCTGAAACTGTTTCCAAACCACTGCCTTCGACAGAAGGGGCGGTAATTACACTCTGACATTAATATTTAAACCACAAACAGAGTAAGCGTGCTAATACCGTCCCAGAAGGCTTCAGACTCGGTTAGGGTTTATCCTTGTGAGACCTAATTATTGTCAGCAATGAATCCTGTAAGACTGCAGGATTAGGGCCAGGGAGGAGGAGTTAGACAGGTCCCTGGGGCCGGTGACATATGGGCCTGAGGGTGGCCTGAAGGCTCCATCCATGCCCCCGGTCATGTGCGCCATCTGAGAGGCCAGTGACAGGGACAGTGATTTGCTGTGCCTCCCGACCGTCTCCATAATTAGGGATTTTGTTTCTAAGACGTGCCCCACGAGGACTGAGGCATCCCTGTCTCATTGGCAGGAAGTTCACAGCAGTGTCTTACCTTTGACCCCTTCACGCAGCCTCATGAGAGACCCTCCCAATTCAGGAGAGACCTCAGGAGGGAAATTGGCATGTTGTGTTTCTGTGCCTGTCCTGGAAAAGAAAAAGGGGTGGGTAGGGGCCGTGGGGTGGAGCCAAAAGGGCTGGTGTGTGGCGTGCAGAGGAGACTGAAGCGGACTTCTCAGAGACTAGCTCTAGAAGCTTCCCCAGCTTCTGCTGGATTGGGGGATGACACTGGACAGAGGAGGCTTCTGCCTTGTTCACTGTGACTGTGGCTGGCCCCGCGGCTGAGGCTCACAGCTGTGTGCCTGTGATAAGCAAGGAGACCCACGGAAAACCATCTGGAAACTTCCATCTCCATCTGCAATTGGATTTGGCCTTGAGAAAGTGGTCTGGGTGGGGAGGAAGGGAGAACTCAATAACCCTCCAGGCAGAATTCAGGCTTCTGGTTTTCGCTCCCTGGTAGAAAAGGGGCTGGGAGCTGAGGTTTAGAGCCAGGGAGGCCTGGGTCAGAATCCCAGCTCTGCCCCTCATCACCCGTGTGGCCTTGGTGGGTCAGCCTTGCCAGACTCCTTTGCTTCCTCTGTAAGATGGGAGCATTTCAGGGGTGTGGGGTTTTCGGGGGTGAAGCGAGAAGATGTAAATACAGAGTCTGGCACGGTGTGAGAGCTTGGCGAGCGGCGGCTGCTAAGTTTATTTCGTTGCCAGTTGAGTCTCCGAGGGGCCCACACTCTGCGCAGGACGCCTGACTGAAAGCAGAGCAGGTGGACAGGGCCCATCCCCTGCTGGCCCCGTGACCCATCGCAGCACACAGCCCTGTCAGCCACCCCATCCCAGGCCTCACCCCACAACGTCCTGGCCATCTCCCCAGGACTCTCCCTCCCCAGGCCTGACTTCCAGAGCTGCAGTGCCACCCGCTCCCGCCTTGCCCTGGAGAATGGCAGGCTGTGAATTTTCTCAGTTTATCTCAGGGAAAGAAAGGCCCAAGATAAATACCCTTGGAGGAATCCGCTAGAGGAACAAATGAGGCCATAACTCAGCCAGGGCCTCCGTGGCAGACCTCGTGATCCGCCTGCCTTGGTGTCCCAAGTGCTGGGATTGCAGGCGGAACCACTGCACCCGGCCTGAGAGCTGGGCTTCAGGTCTGCAATGCTGGGGCTGGTGGGGGGGCTGAGAAACCTGAGGGCTAACTGGCAAGGGGCCCCAGCCTCTTCCCAGCCTGGTCTTCTAGCTTAGGGACAAGGGTCAGAGAGCTTCCAGGGACACATGTCACCGAGGACAGCAGATGCCGTGTCACCTGCTTGCTTCTCTCAAACCCAGGGAGAAGCTGGGGAAGCAGAGCCTGGGTCAGCTCCTTAGCCCCTCTGCCCTCTCTCCAAAGCTGCTACCTGTCCCCAAAGCACCACGAGGGATGTGTGTGGCTGAAGCGACCTCATTGGAGGGTGACTGGAAGTGCCTCTCAAGACTAAAGAGGTGCACACTCCCTTTGATCCAGCAAGTCCACTCCAAAAAATATGCCCTGCAGAGACACTCACCTGGGCGCAGAGAGTCACGTGCCCGAGTGCAGCAGCTCTCACAGGAGCACGGGGACTGGAGAGGACATGATGCCGTGGACGAGGACCGTCAGGCCACAGGCAAAGGAGGTCAAAGGAGTGAGGCGGACCCACCTGAGTGGGGCAGGAAGAAACACCCCATCCTCTGCTATAGGAAAGAGACAAGGGGGGCTGAAGGACACACGTGGCCCCAGGCAGAGCGGAGGCAGAATCGCAGAAGGACATATGCTGTCTCATTCCACTCTCGTGAGGTCGCTAGAGGAGTCAGGTTCACAGAGACAGAGACAGTGGGTGGCAGGGGCTGGGGAGGGAGAGGGGAGTTAGTGTTCAGTGGGGGCAGGGTTTCAGTTTGGAAAGATGAGAAAGTTCTGGTGGTGGATGACAGCAAAGCTTGCCCGACAATGTGAAGGTTCTCAGTGCCACTGAACTGTGTGCTTAAAAATGGCCAAAGCCAGACGTTTTATGTTATGTCTAATTTACCACAGTAGAAAGAAGAAGGGAGGCGGGGCAGGGTTCGAGGGAAGATCACTTATCTAATTTCTTTTATACTGCTTGAGTGTTTTTTTTTTTTTTTTTTGAGACAGAGTCTCACTCTGTCACCCAGGCTGGAGTGCAGTGGCACGATCTTGGGTCACTGCCACCTCCGCCTCCCAGGTTCAAGCTGTTCTCCTGCCTCAGTCTCCCAAGTAGCTGGAACTACAGGCGTGCATCACCATGCCTGGCTGATTTTTGTATTTTTAGTAGAGATGGGGTTTCATCGTGTTGGCCAGGCTGGTCTTGAACTCCAGACCTCATGATCCGCCCACCTCGTTCTCCCAAGTGCTGGGATTACAGGCGTGAGCCACTGCACCCGGCCATACTGCTTGAGTTTTAAAAAATCATGTACATCTATGACAGAGGACATAGTTACATCACAGAGACCTTTCTTCTGCCCCCACACACTGTCCCAGGTTTGGAGTGTTGGAAGATGCAGGCAGGTCAGTGTTCCAGGGGTGGGTTTGGCGGGGGGCTGATGTTTCCGGTTCTCGAGACATTTGCTGTGTGAGCCGAGGGAGACCTGGTCTTCTCTGGGTTTCAGTGAATGTCCCATTCATGCAGAGAAGAGGCTGTAACCAGTCTTGCCCTCACTGGCCTCTGGCTTTCAGACCTCAGTTAGAGGCCTCCACGGCATAGCTGAGCAGGCCAAGTACCTATGGATGGCAGCTTGGCCGGGCACAGTACCCTTGGCAGGGCTAGGTGAGCTGCCCCTGCATCTCTGGCAGACAGCAGCCCTCGGGCACTGCTTTAATGAGGAGGGGGGACAGCCAGAGCCACCTGGTGCAGCCTCCACCAGTGTCTGCTCCCGGCAAGCTGGCCGCTCCTTCCCTCTGTGCGCGCCCCAGCTCCTGCCACCCTCAGCTGTGCCCATCCGCTATAGCAGAGGCTGTGCTGGAAGTGAGTCTCTCTGCTTTCCAAAGTGGCAACATTCATTGTTAGCCTCAGGGAGGCTCCTCAGGGCTGGTCAAGGCTATTACCAGCATATGTGGCACCTTTGAGCAAAGTAGGAGTAGGTGAATTCCATGGACCTGGTGCGGCGGGGGACAAGTTTCTTCCATTGTATAGATGGGGTGATTGGAGCCCCAGGAGTGAAGCCATTTGTTCCAGGTGGCCTGGCTCTGGAGCAGTGACAAGCAGAGACAGGGCTCTATACCCTCCCAGCCAGGACAAGCCTCTGCTGCAGTGACTGGGTGGGGAGAGCAAAGAGGCTAGAGGACCAGGGCAGAGCCATGACACTGCCCCAGCAGAGTCCATGAGCCTGGGCTGGGGCTGGGGAAGGGGGAGGCGGGTGTAGGGGAGGAAAGATCTAAAAGACAAGGCTGGACTTGGTGGCTCACGCCTGTAATCCCAGCACTTTGGGAAACCAAGGTAGGCAGATTGCCTGAGGTCAGGAGCTCGAGACCAGTCTGGCGGATACAGTGAAATCTCAACTCTACTAAAAATAAAAAAATTAGCCGGCGTGATGGCAGGTGCCTGTAATCCCAGCTACTGCGGCAGGAGAATCGCTTGAACCTGGGAGGAAGAGGTTGCAGTGAGCTGAGATCACACCACTGCACTACAGTCTGGAAGAAAGAGCAAGACACCATCTCAAAATAAATAAATAAATTAATTAAAATAAAATAAAAAATAAAGGGCTCATCACCAGGTGACAGGAGAAGGCAAGGAATTGTAGGTGCCATGGGAAGGGCCCCCTGCCCGCCCGGTGATGAGCAGCCAGCTCTGGAACCAGGTGGGCCTGGGTGTAAATCCCCAGCTCTGCCTCACAGGGAGACTCCTCTCTGAGCCTCAGTTTCCTTCTCCGCAAACTGGCAGCAAAGTCACACACCTACCAGTTTGGGGGTGTGAGAATGCAAGGAGATGGTTGTCCAGAGCACCTGGCATCATGCCTGTCCGGCCTGTGCGTGCTTGGGGATGGGAGCGTTACTATTACTGCTGTTGTTAACCTTGACAGTGGGTGTTTCCATCTTGAACACCTGGAAGACTGTTTTTGGGAGGTGCATTTGGAGAAAAAAGAAGCACAGAAGTGAAGAGCTGGCTGTACTAGGGCTGGGACCGGGCAGGGGTAACTGCAGAGCAGCAGCAGGCTGGGAGGAGGATGATGAATTTGGCTCTAGACTCAAGAGCAGGAGCTGAAAAATGGAACACAGGAACCCCACCCTCCTGGAATGCCCACCGTTAGGTCTTCCCAGCTGCCCTCCTCCCCAGACCCTGCCATCACCTCACCCAGATTTGCTTCCTTCCTTCCTGGGACTCATCCGTTCCTAGGGCACCTGCTTAGCATTCCCTGGGAAGGGCTTAAATTGGAGCAAGAATTAATTGCAAGGGAGAAATCCGGCCTCGTGGAGGAGCTGGCTTCGGTCAAGCTGACGGCTGAGTGTGGACGCTGTGCTTGAAATTCACCAAGCACCTGGCTGCCTTTCACCCCCACGTGTTCCAACTCGATTGCAACAGAGAGAAAATCGAGGCCGAGAAAAGCAGGGGGCCTGGCTCGAGGGAGAATGAAGAACCCTGGCTGGCCCAAGCCCCATGAGCAAAGCCAGCGCATCGTGGGCTGACGGAGGAGAAGTGAGCCCTATGCAGGCGGCTCAAACCGTGGGTCCTGATCACCTCTCATTTCTCCGAAACGAAGAGGTTTCAGTGATTGAAACGTGTGTTTTGGGTGCCGCTGACCAAATCCTCATGAAAAACGGAAGGGCTACACGGTGAACTCCACTAACATCTCAGACTCTGTGTTGAATGAACTCATGAATTAAACTGAATCCCAGAAAAGAGCTGAGGGCTCGGGTGCATTGCCTGCAATCTGAGCATGGCTGACGCTTGCCGAGCGCGTGCTGTGTGCCTGGCCCGGTGGGACTTGCTGCGGAGGGATGATCCTCCCTGAATGTGAGGGCCTTACAGGCTCAGGCGAGCAACGGGCAGGCCTGAGCTCCGTCTCCGCTCTGTCACCCGTAGCAAGGCCCAGGACAGGTCATTTTGCATGGAGTTGGTGATCTCATCATCACCAACGTCATTTCCAGACAGGGAAACTGGGGCTCTGAGAAGCCGATGGCTTGTCCAAAGGGCCACCTCAGTGGGGAAGCTGGGACTTGAACCCCGGATGATCTGACTCCAGAGGCTGAAGAAGGCTGGTGATGTTTTTGGCAGAATACAAAGGGTGGGGTGGTCCCTGAACCAGAGCCAAATTCACCACTGCATTCCCAACCTACCCCTGCCCCACCGTCACCCCTGCCCCAGCCTAGCCCCCAGCCAGCCTCTGTGCTTCCCCAGATGTGGAACAAGCTTTGTCCTGGGAGACAGCCAGTCATCACAGGCTCTGGCTCAGGCTGCAGCCGTGATGTTGCATAAGCTGCTCCCCTTTTACGGCCTCAGTCTTCTCATCTGGGAAGTGGGGATCTGCCCTCCACTCCACTGGGATAATAACAGTGAGCACCAAGGAAGGAAAATGACCAAGAGATCCCGCTAGCCACTGTAAACGGCAAAGAGACTCAAAGCCGAGGCAGGGGGTGGTGGGAGGGGAGAGGCCCCACTAACGCTCCTTGGCCTTACGTGTAGCTCTCAGCTCTGCACGCGAGGAGGGGAGCTGGGACGCAGACCGTGCCTGGACGGCCAGTCTTTTCGGCTGAGCCTTAGGATGCGTTCTGCTGTCATTTTTAACACCTGAGTTACTCCGAATCCTACAGGCTCAGGAGCCTGCCTTCCCTGAAGCAGTCATGGGAGAAATTGGAATAGGAGCAGGCTGGGGAGGTCAGGCCCACCTGCTGTGCTGGGGAGGGGCTCGGCAGACCTAGAAGGAGGATTAGGGGCTTAGCTCCCATTTGCCAGACTCCTGATGCCCAGGCCAGAGTTAATTTTTATTCATGTAATCAACATGTTTTCCTCGAGGATTATGGGGCTTAGCTCCCATTTGGCCTCACATTCCACTGGGCAAGTCCCTTCCCCGTCTGCTGTCCTGGGTCTATGCCGAGGGCTCTCTGCTCTGTCCAGGCTGACATGCCGCCTTGCTCACGGCTGCAACTCTACAACCTGGCGCTCAGTGAAGTCTCACCCTCTCTTTGCCTCTTATCTTTCTCTTCTCTCCACTTCCTCCCCGTCCCGTCCCGTTGCGAGCTTCCCACCTGGCCCAGGGCTCATCTGCACCCCCACGTGGTCCGAAAAGAGAAGAGGAGCTTCTCAGGACTCCGTCGTCCGCAGGCTGAGCCGTGCAGCCCAATGGTGGCAGCGGGAGGACCAGACAACCTTAGTCAGAGCCTCGCAGGCTGCAGAGCTTTAATTTATTTAATCAATTCTGGTCCCCGGGCTGGGGAAGGAAAACAGCAGGATATTAAATCTGTCGCTCTCACCAATCTGTCATAGGGCTGTCAGCGCACATTGATTCTCCTCCTCTCGCCTTTATTAACTATCACCTCGGGGGGCTGCCGGCTCTGCCAGTCCCAGCCTGGACCCTGCCCTCAAGCAGGGAGCAGATTGCAGGTGGAAAGAAGAGGAGGGAAGTGAAGGGGCACGAAGCCCTTTTGGGGGACAATTATAAGACGAAAGTGTTTAGAGTTGGGAGGCAGGGACCCTGAAGAGCATTTGTAATCCAAACTCTTTAGTTTCCAGATGGGGATGGGATACCTCAGCAGCACAGCCTGTTGGGGACAAGGTTGAAACTAGACTCCAAGACTCCTGATGCCCAGGCCAGAGTTATTTTTATTCATGTAATCAACATGTTTTCCTCGAGTGACTATTCAGAGGCGATAGTGGTTACTATCCATCATCTTACCATTGCTCTAACAATTACCACAAGCTTAGTGTTCTAAAACAACATGCATTTACTACTCTATAGTTCTTGGGGTGTGAAGTATGAAATGGGTCTCGCTCCAGCGAGGTCAAGGTGTGGGCAGGGCCGTGTTCCTTTCTACAGGCTCCAGGGGACAATTGATATCTGTGTCTTTCTCAGTCTCTAGAGGCTGCCACATTCCTTGGCCACAGTCCCATTCCATGTTCAAAGCCAGGAACACCAGCTGAGTCGCCTCCACCACATCGTTCTGACACGGACTCTCCGGCTCCCTCTTCCACCTGCATTCCCACTGTGGTCACACTAGGCCACCCGGACAATTTCTCCATCTCAAGCTCAATGGCTCGGTGTGGGAAGTAGAAAAGCTCCTTTATAAAGTTGCCTTTCTTGTTAGAGAATAAGTGTGCTAATAACTTTGTTAAGCCCTATCCTATGTAGCTGTTAGACATGCCATGCTTATAGGCTCGTAGTACATTCTATGTCCTTCTACTTTAACCAAGGTATCTGTGCTGGACGTGCTCACTGGCATGTCCCAGCTCTCCATTGCTTTTACCTGTTAAAAAAATTTTAAGTTCTCAGCCAATCGCGTTTTAGTTTAGATTGTGAGGTCTGGCTCCAGCCAACGAAGATCAGATACAGCAGTAAGGATGACCCCAAATGCGTAAGGAATAAATTTGTCTGTTTTCCTTTGTTCATTGTACCCTCGTGGCACAATGGTTAGTGAGGGTACCCTTCCTGCAGTCCAGGAAGTTAAAATTGCGTTGCTGAAAGATCCTTTGTCTCAGTGCTGATTTTCTTTGTGGCACTGAGCATCTGTTCCCAACAATCAACAACCTTCATTTTATCTGAAACCTGGACCCCCGCTTCCCACACAAGGCCGCATACTCACAGATTCTGGAGATTTGAACATGGACATCTTTGGGGGCTGTTACTCTGCTGACCCCAGCAGAGCACATTCCCGTGGATCGTGCACGGGGAGCAGGCATCTCACTTCACATTCACAACAACTCAGTGAAATCGGTACTAGCTTACCCCATTATAGAGAGGGGGAAACTGAGGCCCAGGGAGGTTCTGACTTGCTGAAGCCAGTGGTGAAGCTTGGATTCAGATTCAGGCCCAGTTGAGCCCAGAGGCCAAGCTCCTCTGTGCTGCTGCTCTGGGTGGTTGGGGGGCAGAGGTGTCCTGATGTGCAGCCATCCGGGGAGGGGCAGCCTGAATCACCTGCTGTGGATCCAGGCAAGGAGGGTGACAGCGTGCAAGAGATCGGCCCCTGCCTTGCCCCCAGGAGCAAGGTGAAGGAGCCATGCTTTTATAAAGGGGGGAAATTGGACAGCCCCCCGGATTTGGAGAGATACTATCTGCTCTAAATAATTGTGCACCCCGCCCCGCCTCCCTCTCCTCAGCCCATTCTCCCTCATACGATTTATTTGCTCATAAAATGGAAGGCCTTCTTTTCTGGCACCATTTTCTGTTCCACTTAGACAAATATTTAGCAGCCAGGCCTGACCTTAATTTCCTTAAATATCAGGGGCCCTGGAAGCTGAAGAGCCTTCTGGGTGGGTGAGGACACGGTGTACCTTGGGTGCAGAGAACGGCTGGGACGCTGCTACCCTTCCCTTGGTGAGGCCCACCTCTCCCCAGGGCCTACCAGCTAGACCCCAAACTGTCAGGTCTCCTCTCTGCTGAAACTGTAACAAGAGGTAGGGTGCAGGCCAGGTGCGGGGGCTTACACCTGTAATCCCAGCAGTTTGGGAGGCCGATGTCGGCAGATCACATGAGGTCGGGGGTTTGAGACCAGCCTGACCAACATGGAGAAACCCCATCTCTACTAAAAATACAAAATTATCCAGGGTGTGGTGGGGCATGCTGTAATCCCAGCTACTCAGGAGGCTGAGGCAGGAGAGTTGCTTGAACCCGGGAGGCAGAGGTTGTGTGAGCCGAGATCATGCCATTGCACTCCAGTCTCGGTGACAGAGTGAGACTCAGTCTCACAAAAAAAAAAAAAAAAAAAAAAAATAAAAAAAGGTTGACGTGTCAGGTTTCACGTTACCAATTAACCATTTCCAAATGTAGAGTTGTGCGTGAAAGGGGCGAA
>CAUYLG010061300.1:0-66213 GCA_963573385.1 Cacajao melanocephalus
CACAGGTTTAAATAAAATATTGGTTGGCTGCTTGTTTGTTATTTTCATCTCTTATTCCTTCCTGTCTCCATTGTTAAGCACAATTATTGGCATAATAGAGGTTTTTAATACCCATTTTTAGACTGCGTTCTAGCCTGGGCACTAGAACAAGAATCCTGTTCTCTCTCCCTCTTTTTCTTCCTCTTTCTTTCTCTCATACATTCTTTTTCTTTCTTTCTTTCACTCTCACTTTCTTTCCTCTCTTTTTCTTTCTTTCAAAAACAAACAAACAAACAAACAAAAAAGAATGCTTCCCTTCAAAACACAATTTATTATAATCCCTAATGATCAATTCAATATTTTAGCATATACATCATATTTCATTTAGAAATAACTTATGGGATGGGTTTTTATTACGATGATATTTGCATGAGCTTATGAACAGCAATTGCCAAATATTTTCTTCAATGGGCCAAGTAGTAAATATTTTAGGCTTTATGGGGACACATGCAGTCTCTGACATGTCTCCTTTTTCCTTTCTTCCTTTTTGTTTTTTAACCCTTTGAAAACATAAAAACTGCCCTCTGGTAGAGGGTCACTGGGTAGATTTGGCCCCCAATCTGCAGCGTGCCTATCTCTACTTTCCAGTCTTAAGGATAAATATGATCATAGCCATTTACGTGATCTTCGGAACCAAAAAACACATGCTTCTACCTTTTCTACCTCCATTTGATATGATTTTATATTGAAACGGAACGCTGCTGTATAAGTCAATAAACTCAGTAAATATAATGTATCACGCATATCTACTGAAACAATAAAAAGAATACTTAATATAATTTGCAATTTAGACATCAAATCAATTAAAGTTGTAAGGATCACTTATCTTTGATTTGTCAGGCAGTTTCACTTAGGTTCTCACATTTAATTTTATTTGATCTCTCTAATACTCTTGCACTACATGTATTTTTAGCCCCACCTTATAGGTAAGAAAATGGAAATTCTTGCAGGTTAAGTGACTTTGCTAAAGTAATACAGCCATCTTACTTTGAAAGAAGTTAAACCCACATCTTCCGAAACCAAGTTCTAGAGCTTAACAGTAAGTGCAAAACATATTTATATTAAAACACACACACACATCCTCAGGTACACACGTATTTAGTGCCAGAAGAAAGTAATGATGATTTGAGATCTTTCCTGAGACAACTGCTCAGAAGTTGCATTTTGAAGCTACCTGTATCAGTGTTAGAGGTTCCTTCTAACAGGATATCATAATTATTAGGGTTCCTAAGTGAGAAAGCAAAAAAAAATTCATGCAAGAATGATAGTGTCGCTAATGAAACTAGTGCCAATTCCATCACCCCTCTCCTTTTCAGTGCCATGACTTTATATCTGTGTAGACATAAAATACAAACAAACAAAAAAAGTCAAAGAAAAGCAATTTCCTGATGAACTTTCAAAAGACACACAGGGTTTTATAAAATGAATGAAAATAATATTTGAGAACAGCTTCAATCACACTAAAAGCCAAGTTGAAAGAGGATTCAGAAGTGTGAGATCAGTAAAAACGGAGAGAAAAGTCGGCAAGGATGGCAACGTGACAGTGGCTTTAAATGAGAATGATTTGTCAATAAAATGATTCCAAATGGCCCTTGGAAAAACCAATAAAGTTTTTATCAACTGAGTCTGTTTATGACCCTACTAAAATTCAAATTTCATAATATTACAGAAAAACTACAACTTTAAACATGATTCATTTTTGTTTGATATAAGAATGACTATAGCTGCATACTCTATTAGGTAATAAACTACATGAATTTTCATACTTTAACTTTTATTATTACAAATAAAGCACCATTTGGGACGTTTATAACAAGACTCTGGCCTCAATTTAAATAGATTCATTTTTAATGTTTTCTCCCTCCAACGCCTAGTTATCCCATTAATGAGTCCCTCCTGCACTGCCTCTCTAAATCAGGCAAGTTGTAGATTAAATAAGAGAATAAGGAAATTGCTCCCCTCTCTTGAGAGGGCAGAAATGGTGATAGTGATCCAGTCACTGCCAAATGCAAAACTGGTTTGCTACCTTGACCTTTAAGATATATTCTATGCAAGTCTCTTTCTGTATCCTAAGTGACTCTTTCTCAAGTCACTAGAAGTCACAAGCTGTTTACCACCAAAATAGTTATCAAAGTGATAGTCCCCCATTAATACAATGGGATAATAGAAAATGTCAGGCTCAGAATTGCATGCTCAGCATCAGTAAGATTTCCCTTGAAGTATCCACGCAGTTTCCTAAGTCTATCGATTAAGGATGTCATTTCCTTGGTTGACATACTATCTGCTTCAGCTAGGTGTGAGATCACACTTAGAGACACAGGGGCAGTCCTCGACTTGAAGCCATTACGTCTGCTTTTCTTCATTAATGTCAGACACTGGGACATACAGAAACTCCTTTTTATCCCCAAAAGAGGTATGTTCACAACTGTACTGGGTGATACTTAAGAACTAGAGTCGTATTCCTTCTCACTCTAATATCTAAACATCATATCTAAACATCATAAAATATAAAAGAAAAAATTATACATTAATGCCACTAAAGTTAGCATTTGAGCATTTATGTTGACTCATCTGTCCAGAGTCATAAGACCAAAAAACCCAACTGTATTCATGTTTAACCATTGTATGTTAAAGCATTTATTTACAGTATTCTTCATTCTCTTTCCTATGGATTAGTTTGGGAAAATGTAGCAGTTATAAATAAAAATTGCAGAAACGGAAAACCCTATGGCGAATTAACTAATAATCTCTCAGAAGTCAGCATTTTGCCAATTCCCATCTCTCTACCACCCCCGCCACCCCCTTTATCAACAGATTACCTTTCCCTTCAGTTACAGATCACTGAGATCACCAAACTGTCTCCTTCCAACAACTAAATCACTTCAGTGCCCACCATAGGAACAGCAGGTGGGGAACCACGAAGACCATCACAGGCCAGTTATTAATAAATCACAATGAGTTAAAGAACTTTGTGAAGGGTGGAAAAGAGATTTAAATTGATTCGTCAGGAGAGACATTGTTGGACTTTGTTTCGTCCGATAATCATCTGTCAATAGCTCAGACGCTCATAAAACTGTGTCCTTTTCAAAGGGAGAAAAGTGAAATGACTTGGCAAAACTTTTCTTTTCCTCTCCCTCTGCCACTTTAAAATGGAAGGATTCTGAGTCCTTGCTGTTAACCAAATGGCATTTACAGCTCTCAGTTGGCATGGGGTAGCTGAGAATCTAAAAGGAGGAATGCTTATTCCATTTCCATTTCCATGGAAACCGATCACCAACTGGTGAAAACAAGGTAGATCAGATTTTTGAATAAGGATGTTGAAATAATCACTGTTTTAAAACTTTTCTCTTGCATCAGGATGAAGAGCATAGTCTAATCTCTGAAAACACACAGAGATGTCTGTATGGATAAATAACTCACTGTTGCTTTATTGTTGCAACTCTTCTTCATAATCATGATAATTACTATGTCCTAGCGAGGTTTCCTGATCATTCACTGAAGGACAAATTACTATAAATCCAATAAATAAATTATATATGAAAACAGGAAAATTCCAAACCCAAGAACTCCATTCAAAATGTATTATTATGTTCCTCTTCTACATCCTCCTAGCAAATGTATGAGGAAAGAAACATGCTGATTTTCTTTTTATTTTTTTGAGACGGAGTCTTGCTCTGTCGCTCAGGCTGGAGTGCAATGGCGTGATCTCGGCTCACTGTAGCCTCTGCCTCCCACGTTCAAGCAATTCTCCTGTCTCAGCCTCTCAAGTAGCTGGGACTAAAGTGCACACCACCATGCCCAGCTAATTTTTGTTTTATAGTAGAGATGGGATTTCTCCATATTGGTCAGGCTGGTCTGGAACTCCTGACATCAGGTGAACCATCCGCCTCGGCCTCCCAAAGTGCTGGGATTACAGGCATGAGCCACTGCACCAGCCACATGGTGATTTTCAGAGAGGGAATAGACTGATCTGTTTTTGGGAAAAGATTTGGAAGAGTATTCAATTTTTTGAAATTCTACCATGAAAATCAAACTTTATTTAAATAGACTATTTCAATGACCAATTACTGCAAAGCAGAAATAATTTTTTTAGCTCTTAAAACCATTCAGCCTTTCCAAGAGAATTTGAATGGCCCCCTCCACCAAAAAAAAAAATAAATAATAATCCAGGTATCACCCTGTTTGCACACTTAAAAGACAAATATCCTAACAATTTCCCACAAAGGCATAACAGGATGAAAACATGTCAATAATTCATTTAACTTGGAGCTCTCTTACTAGGCTATTACCAGGCTTACCTGATAACCAAAACCTCTAAATTAGCTCTAATACCACGAGTTATTACAAAGGGTCACACTGCGTATGGTATTCCAGATATTCAGAATGCATCATCTCTAATGCTCACAGAAAACTGCTGGTAGCTATTTTTTTTCCCCCGTTTTACACACAGAAGACAATTAAGTCTCCCAGCAGTAACAAGACTTACCCAAAGTTACTCCTACAACCTTTGAGCTTCTCTCCCCGTATCAGAGTTTCATGATAGTCCTGCACAGACAAACTTCTGTGTTTCTAGCTTATAACCCCAATTCAAAAATATCACACTTACTTCCCATCTCATTATTTGTAATCTCCTTATATTAGTAAAAGATAAACCAGTGTGGAAATGTCTGACTTCAAATACTACCATGAATACATGCAAATTCATTTATGATTCTTATTTCTGATATTTAAAATCTCAAGTTGTTAAAATTATAATCAAATTCTAAATCTGAAGTTGTTCCTTAAGTTGGTCTAATTATATCTGTTTCCTCATTTTTGCTTATGCTATTTAAGAGGCTTAACCTTAATTTTTAAGATCAACATTTGTATTTATTAACATTTATGTGGTTAACAAGAATAACAATAAAAAAGTTTATAAATTTTTTCAAATCACCCTTTTATTTAAAAAAAAATTATCCTTAATTATATTAAGCTAGGGTTATATGTGTGTGATGAGACACAGAGAGAGAAAGAGAGAGAGGGGGAAGGATTGACTGACTTTGGCTAGAATTCAAATATCTCAAGAAATGATTTCAAAAGTTTTATTAATCAGGCTGGGCACAGTGGCCCACACCTGTAATTCCAGCACTTTGGGAGACTGAGATGGGTGGATCGTTTGAGCCTAGGAGTTCACGACCAGCCTGGGCAATGTGGTGAAATGTTGTCTCTACCAAAAATACAAAAATTAGCCAGTCTCATAACTCAGGCTCAAGATAAATATATAAACAAAATAAAATAAAATAAAAAGTTATATTAATCAATAATTATATGTGTACGGACCGTTTTCATTTTTTCACCCTAAAGTTTCTTAGTGAACACGTTTTTATAAAGGTTATACCACTGATTTACCTCCTTTAAGCAAGGCCAGCACATAACATCTGAAAGAAAAACAAAAACCTCCAAATCAAAGGTTAATTAATTCATAATTTCCTTTCAGATGCCTAAGAATAAGAATTAGTCAGTGTTAATGAACACCAGCCCCAAGTAACTTGCAACATTTTCTTTCCATGAAAATTGCAGTCTTTTTTTCAGAGTCTAAATGGAAGCCTGTCTTTTAATACCTGTAAATACCTCGAAAGCACATTTCTTTACCCTCTTTTATCCCTTCCTGGTCTGCCAATCCTTTTGCAATAGAAAATCTTGGGAGATTGGTTGGGTTTGAAACCTCAAACTCTTCATCTCACTAATGCTGCAGTCCAATCCACAGTGATAACAATGAAGCCGTTATCACTGTCTCCTTTGGGAGAAGGCACTTCATGGGAAGGAATTACAGGCTGCTGCGATGCATGTTCATCAAAAACATCTCAAGGAACATCACTATGTGATGGTGCTAATACTTTACGTAAGTTTGTACATAAGTAAGTCGGACATTTGGTGGGGCTGGAGTGCTTCTTAATTCTAGCTAAGGGAAAACACAACAAACATTCAGTCTACAGTAAAGTTTTTTTTCCCTTTGCTGAAACTTTTAGTTTTTTTTTTTATTTTTCTGAGAAAGAGTCTTATTCCATCATCCAGGCTGGCATGCAGTGGCATGATCTTAGCTCACTGCAACCTCCGCCTCCTTGGTTCAAGCGATTCTCCCACCTCAGCCTCCCTAGTAGCTGGTATTAACAGGCGTATGCCATCAAGTCTGGCTAATTTTTATATTTTTATTAGAAATGGAGCTTTGTTCACCATGTTGGCCAGGCTGGTCTCAAACTCCTGACTTCAACTGATCTGCCCACCACAGTCTCCCAAAGTGCTGGGATTACAGGCGTAAGCTACTGTGCCCGGCCTGAAACTTTTAGTTAAAGCCATTTAAGAGAAAGAGAAAAAAAGGACAAAAATGGCAGTTTGGACAGTTTTACACAAAAATTTGGGATATGAGAATAAGAATAAATTAAAGTTCATTTAAAACCTATTTGTGCCACTAGTTTTAGGTTCTTTATCCATAAAACTTGAATATTCTGCACTTCATGGCCTTTCTTCTTTCCATTTATTTGCTTAAGAAGTGAAAAGGGTGCAATGATCTTGCCACAGGGCAGGTATGTGCTTCCAACTAGGTTAAATTAGAATCCATCGTAATGCACAAGGTAACATCCTATATATAAGAATCTCCACGCACTGTAGAATAACTACATGACCACTTATTGAGTATCCACTATTAATCAGTCTCCAGTACAAATGAGGTATGCTATTTTCAGACAACTGCAAAAAGCATTAGTTGAAACCACAGCATATTGTAGAAAGGGTTACAGGGTGAGGCTAAACAGATAATGAACATATTATAAATTCTTTACATACACTTAAAGAGTTTGGACATGGTCATAAGGGGTTTGAAGATAGAGGCAAAACACACTCAGATTTGAGTTTCAGATAAAGACGAACCTCCAGGGAAAATAAGAAATGGCTGGCTTAACTAGAAGATGCCTTTTGTTCCAAAGCTTGCAAGGAGCTCACTAATACCAGGGCACTGTCAGTCATTACAGAAGTCATCTCATAAATGGCTGTTCCCTTCCATCAGTCATTTTCCAAGAATCAGGTGAAATGCTACTGCCTCCAGAAGCCTTCCCTGAATTTAACCTACAGTAATAACTCTTCTAAATCGTATTCCTATGATTTATAGCCCTGGTTTACAATTATGTATTTTATTTCACAGAAAAAGAACTTTTTACTTCAAATATAATTCTAAGAGGAATTCCACATGTAAACAAGGTTTTAAAATAGATTTTGGTTTGTTTGAAGAAGAGAGAGTTACACCCATCCACACAATCTCCTGAACTACAGCTGGACAGCCTGTGAGATCCATCAGCAGACTTCAGCGTTCCCTTAAACACTTTTTGACTACCAATGGTCTCCAAATTACATCAAGCCTAATGGTTTAACTGCACTGCATTAGTTAAGTGATGGATCAATACTAAATTTCGACATACTGTATCACTAGCAGATTTTTAATGAATAACCAAAACACTGCTATGTTTCTACTGGGTATTCAGAAATCCTTCCTAAATGAAACGATATGCCATAAAATAAATACTAAATTCTCATAAATTAACTAGGATTGTTTCTATGAATTAAACATTGTCTGTTGCTTATAAACACTATGTTCAGAAAAAGCATCTAGACTCCCGCTCCAAATTAGAGTGTATTATGTGATACAAGAAGCATGGGTTTGGAGGCCAGATTCAGTTTCATAAGCTATGTGAGCCTGCCTTCAATTTTACTTTCTTCCTCTGCAAAGAGGGGGCACTGGTAATGACATATAATCTCTGGTTCTTTGCTGTAACTGACTGAGGTAAGCAGAAAAGTAGTTTGTTAAAGTGATCTTGGGAAGCTCAGAGTTGTTGGGAGCACTCACTGATTAACCAGGGTGGATGCTATGGATCAAGAAAAACACACAGCTGATCTATGAGGAAAGACCTGTTGAGAGAGAGAGAAAGAGACAGTGAACACATGGAAGGGAATGAAACCTTACTTGGATTATGCTATTAACAGCAGATGCAATTGATTTTTTACAATCTAGATCACATGGCCTGTGCCTGCAAGTATGTGAAGTGAGAAGTATTTGACATTTTCAGCTGCCATAGAGCAAGCAGTCTTTGTTCTCAACCGAGATAAGACAGAAGATTCCTGATACATAAAAAGGAATTCAGAAACTGGGGGACCAAGACAAAAATCTACCCTACCTATCTGCCATGAATGTTTACAAGTGATGTGGAAATATATGTAAAAGTACTTTGTGAACTGTAAAACTCTAGATACATTACTATTAATTGATGGCTCCTCCTTGTTTGACAAGGTGAGATCCCAGACAGCTTGGAGGGGCTAACGCCATTCGAGAAAACCTGAGATTTGTTCTTTCTTCTCATTCTGTCGTGAAAAACACATAATGACCCTACTGAACTCTTTTTAGACTTTACTGAGTTTATACCCCAAGGCAAAAGCAGCCAAGACTTCTTGGGAAGACAAAATTATTCTTCGCTTACTCACCCAAATCATATAGCAGGCTTCTCAAAGCTTTAGAACGGCTCACAGGAAAACCCAATAAGCAGTTCATGTATATTGAGTTTTAAAAATTATTGTAGCAACATAACAATAACTTTTCGAGTACAAACACGTAGTGTTTGCCCATGGATCAGCACAGGCATGCTTTCATAGGTTATTGCTCAGTACATTCTCTTAGCACATAACAGAATAAATTTTATTAAACAATTTACCTAGAATTTACTTGGGCCTCCCATCTTCATATATAACCTGTTTCCCTTCAAATACATGTCTTGGAAATCTATGAGTATGTACTATCCATATGTATGTCAGAAATCTATAAATGTTTTGTTAGTATGACATCTCCCTAACCAAAGACAAGGGGAAAAAAATGACATCACAGCTATAAAGAAGTTCTGTTTTTTTTTTCTTTTTTTTTTTCTGTCTCAACCAGGTGAATTAAACATGTGTTAGAATCCCCTATAATTGAAATAAGTTTTACAGTGGGGATTCTGACAGAAGATTATGAAAACATAATGAGAAAATGGAATCAATATAAATGGAATGAACTGATGTAAAAACAGTATCTGAAAACATGAAATATAAAAGAACAGAAATACAATTTGTATTTGCTTAGCTAAATACCTTCTCATATTTGCATTTGGGCTATAAAGATTTCAACAAATATGAACACACCTACAAATATAAGAGTGAAATTGGTATTGATTGTTCCTGCACTCCATGTTGTGGGATGTGGTTCTACCAAAACAATGCCATGAGTATTTCTCCCTGCAGAGGGTGGGTAATTTGATATAAAAATCAACCTAGGGAGGAATTAAACCCTAGTTGCTGTGGCATCTCCATATTGGAAACAAACAGTCACAATGACTGGGCTCCTATTGTCCCAGGAATGGTGTCATTCAATGTATGGGTGATAAAGTGAATGCATGGTTGTCAGGGGAGCTGCATCTAAGACTATTACTAACTCTGGGGATTCCCTTTCCCTCTTTATGAATTAAATTTCAACAAAGCCAAGTATCCTAATTCTTTGATCTCTTCAATTCAAATTGCAGTTTCCCTTTGATGCTCCACTGTCCCAACCTATCTCATTACTTCTTATGTGACACAGGAGACGGGTGGATAAGAGAAGAAAACAATCAAGTGTTTTTGTTTCAAGTATAAGAGCATCTATTTCCCACTCCTTTGGAAAACAATAAAGGGATCTGTTATTCTTTAAGAAAAAGAAAATAAATTTTATGAAAGAGTATGACACTCAATAAAATTAACAACACGGGCCACAATTAAGATGGCTGACCAATGTGAATTCAAATCAGATTACCTAGCATAAACTAAAATGAACTGGTCCCAAGATGGAGGCAACTGCTGGAGACAAATGTGTGCCTCTTTATCTGCAGAATAACATAATACTAGAGCCTATGGGAAGATCAGGGTATCAGGATAGTGGAAAAAGAAAGGGATATGTGACAACCTGATACTTGGGGGTGCTGAAGGGTTGGAGAGAAAATGAGACTCTATATATGGTAATTGGGACAGGCATGGGAGGGGGTGTGATCCTTTGAGAATGAACCTCTGAAGGAGGGAATACCAACCAAGAGCAAAAAGGTCATACACAATTTTTAGCAGTCAGCTCATCTCAGCTCAGGATGTCACCACAAGGTATTTTATCAGCAATTTATGCAAATTCAAATGTATCTACTAGCATATGTAAATTATATGCAGCTGGTATGTGGATATCTAAAAATAGGAAGTGGTAAACGCTTAACAAAGGTCACTCTTTTCTAAAATTCATGGGAAGCTTTCAATAAAAATGGAGAAGGAGGGGATTCAGGAGAATTGGTGGGGATTCTATAGGTACTCTACTGCTCTTCTCAATTCCTTGGAGTTATTTTAGGTGTCCTACAGGCAAGAGAATTCGCCGCAATTCCCCAAGTAGGACACCCTCAATAACCCATCCCCTTCTTAGGTAAGAGGAAGTTTCTGATTTTCACAGGCTCTTTTTTGGCTCAGTCTTTTCCTCCTACAGAGAATCTTCCTTTCACAGCCCAAATTTCCGGAGGGACTCACAAAGGTTGTCACTGAAGTGCAAAAACACTGGAAAAGTGTCTTTTACTTTATGTGATTCCAACCTCAAAGGCTCCATACCTCCAAATAGAGAAATGTGAAAACTAACCACCTGCCCTCTGGGAATCAGATTAAAAACTTATCTTTACTTACTGTCACCTGTAATAATAACAACAACATCTGTACCTGTGGTACTTTTATATAGTTTTCGAAAATCTTTGTTTATATTATCACCAGTTGGAACTCATTCAAGTTTAATTAAAAAACAAACTTGTCAATATACGAGTAGAATTGTTTGGGAACAAAGAGACCCAAACTCCAGCTTCTCCATGGGATTCTCCAAACAGACCAAACATGGAGCTTTCCCTTTCCTTTGTCTGGCTTTTTTTTGTGTGTGAGGTGGAGTCTCACTCTGTCGCCCAGGCCAGAGTATAGTGGCCCAATCTCAGCTCGCTGCAACCTCCACCTCCTGGCTTTAAGCAATTCTTCTGCCTCAGCCTCCCACGCAGCTGGGACTGCAGGCACGTGCCACCACACATGGCTAATATTTTGTATTTTTAGTAGAGATAGGGGTTTCACCATCTTGGCCAGGCTGGTCTTGAACTCCTGACCTCATGATCCACCTGCCTTGGCCTCCCAAAGTGTCTGGATGACAGGCATGAGCCACCACACCTGGCCTGGCTTTTCTCCCTCACTAGAAAGCTTTCCCAGTCCTGTGTCTGCTTTTGAGTCTCCACAAGTGATGGTGGCTGACTCCTTGCTATTCCAAGATCTGCATAGTGTCTTGTTTCAGTTGGGTGGCCTCCATTTACTTTCACAAAATGAATACCACTGTGGAGTCAAATTTATATAATCATTTACTGTAAAAAATAATCTTTGTTACTTGTTCAAAGTTACACGTACATATGGTATTAGTGAACTTTGAAGACCAATCCCTTCCCTCTAGAGAAACAGGGCCCTGAGTGCCAGCACTTGGTACAGCCAAGTTATTAATTGTTTACTGAACACAATGCTATACACTTCTGGCGATTCCAGTTATCTGCTGATAGTAAACTTACTGAAGCTTGTGCTCTGCACAAGAATTGATTTCTCATCTACTCATCTACTTGACCACTGATTAATTTAGCTATGCAGGTAATCAGACAGTGTGAGAACAAACAAGCTCAAATTCCGATTTTGCCATTCAGTGACATTGTGCACACTGTTTAACCTCTCTCGACTTTCTCTCTGAATGTGGGTTGTTGTGAGACGTAAATGAAACAACATGCAGAAGTACTAATTTTATTAGCAGTTGTTTACATTGCACTCACATATAGGCAAACAGCAACCCCAGAGATTTGTAGGTTTTGGGGTTAATTTAAACAGGAATATGGAGATACTGATGTGGTGAGGACGATTCTGAGAAGAATGCTTCTCCAAGGTCACAGACATAGTCAATATAAAGGCTGGGGCTGGTACCTAGGTCTCCTCTAAAAGTAGAATATTTTTTACTCTATCACCCTGCCTTCTTTGGTGAACTATTTTATGAGAACGAGATATGTTGTAATCTAAAGAACATATTTTCTTCCTTTCCACCTTTATTTAAATAGCCTACGGGCCCTGTGTTATTTACCTTTTATTAAGGATTACGGTTAAAATATATACCTATATTTAAATAGCCTACAGGCCCTGTGTTATTTACCTTTTATTAAGGATTATAGTTAAAATGCATACCTATCATTGGTATTACACACACACATACTCACACACACACTTAAATACACTGGAACAGGAAGCTTGCATTGTAATTAACTGAATTGCTAGAATATAAAAATTATAACCCTTCTTTTAGCTTACCAAAATAAAATTCTAACTTTAGTTCTTTAACTCCGAAGCTGTATGATATGAATAGTAGGGTAACCAATACCTAAACAATATTTTGGTAATGTTAAAATGAATAATCTACAAGCTTGAGGTTTTATTATTTTTTCAGTGTGCTCTTCTGGTAGCTAGCTGTACAGAGAAAAAAATAAGATAAGGGCTTTTGTTCCTTTTTGTTCAGCAACTAACATGAGTGTTCACTGGCTGATCAGATTTGAAAGTTCTTGGATGTCTTCTCCAATGTTTCATAATGAAATAAACAATACGCTGCTACTGCTAACCTCTCAAGGGCTTCAGGCTTTACATCTTACGTATTTCTACACATAAGGAAACAAGAAAATGTAAGGATGCAAGAGAAGGTTAGAAGGGAAGATTAAAAAAGAAAGATAATTAAATACACCTGTCTGGAAAACCTGTTCAAATGCTTAATCCATGATTTAAAAAAGGATACTTATCTCTTTCCTTTACTGCAATTTCCATCTGTTTTAGAGGCCCCAGGAATTTGTGAGTCTGTTTTTTAAATAAGAAATTTAAATTCAAGCAACTATCTATTATTCATGTCAATAATACACTGAATTAGCATAAATTATACCCATACCTCATTTGAACTTAAAATATCAAACAGACCCTTTATCAAAACTGAAGTCCCCAAATCCAGAAAAGAACACACTAAAATTGGCAAAGAGAAAAACAAGTTCTGAAGGCTGCATCATGATGATTATGAGCCTGGAAATAATGAATGCATTGTTTTACAAAGATGAATATTTACACTTCAGGTAACAGGTATATAGGAAAATTCAAGGTTAATCATTTTCTATATTTATTTGGCATTCATTAAAGAATAAACAGGTATTTAGACAATTGTCATGAATTTAGTTCATTCTCAGAGGTATTTAAACATTTCCCTTTTTATTCTACAAAAGACACCAGGCTAAAGAACAAACATACCCATGTCAGTCAAGGGCCTGTCAGGAAACACTGGGCTCTTTTACAATAGGTAACATGAGAAGAATTTATTCAAAGGACTTGAATTTATTGACTTGAATTTAGTCAAGGGACTTCCCAAACCCAATGGGAAGCGAGAGGGCATGAGAGACCATTAATGCAGTCCCTCAAAGTCAGCCTTCCAGGATACAGAGCAGAAATGGAAGGTCAGAAAAAAGATATCTAGCACAAAGGCCCACTATATATAACATCGTTTAATACGTCAGCAACTTCAATTCGGACGCATTTTGCTCATTCATCCAGATAAACCAATCAAGGTCAGTACTCTTGTAATTATTCTAAGAAAGAACAAATGACATTTTATATTCCAAACTAAACTGAAGATCAACTTAGTGTCTGTTCTTGCCTTTCTATTTTCTACTCTGGCAAATGTGATCCTATTTACAATAAGAAGTTTTATAAAAGAAGTAATACGTTCACAGGTGCTGTGAAACTGATTGGAGGGATAACCAGCTCATCCCATGGGGGGTGAGAGAAGGCATCACCAGGAAAGGGATATGCATAGAAGGTGGAGGAGGAATTCTCAAAGTGTAGATGGTGGAAGGGTGAACAGTTGGAGCACATTAGGGGAATGACACAAATTCTGTAGGGCTGACGAATGGAGAGGGAAGAGGAAGAAAAGAAAGAAGAGGAAGGGGGACACAGTAGAATAGACTCAATAATAAGGAAGGGAATGGGTCCTGAAGAGTCTTTTATTTTTAACTTATGTCAAGACATTAAAGGATTTTAATGTTCTCATTTTGGTTCAGAAATATCACTCGGGCAGCAGGATAGGGGAAGACCAGAAACAAGGAAACAATTTAATAGACTCTTATAAGGATATAGGTAAGAGAAGGGGAATAAACATAGTGGCTAGCGTGGGTGGCTGGGAGGTTGTGTGTAAGGCTTTTGAGAGCTATTACAGAGGAGGAATTAAATGATGTGAATTGTCAGGACTTGATGAATAACAGTTGTTGAGATGAAGGAAAAGGGATGGCTGGCTTCTAGTCTGAAAGAAGCCTTTTCCTATTACACTGCAATTTCTGTGGGAGGCCACTTCCCAGAACCTACACGATGATCAAAGATGTTACTTACTTCAGGGTATTGCATCATAAACCTGTATGTATAGAAATAAATTTTCTAAAGTATTTGCAGTAGGTTCTTTGATGAATATAAAATCTATGGCTATTACCATGATCTGAATGTTTGTGTCCTTCCAAAATTCATGTGTTAAACTCTAATCCCCAATGTGTTGGTGTTAAGAGGTGGGGCTTTGGGTGGTGGTGACTAGGTAGCAAAGGTGGAGCCCTCGTAAATGGAATTAGTGCTGTTTTAAGAGGACTGAGGGGCTTGTTTGCCCCTTCTATCATGTGAGGAAACAGCAAGAAGGCACCATCTAATGAGGAACAAGCCCTCAGCAGACAACCAAACAGCTGGGGCCTTGATCCCAGGTTCCAGGGCATTAAATTTCTATTACTTATTAATTACCCAGTCTAAGATATTTTGTTATAGCAGCCTGAATTAAGACACCTGTATATAAAACGTGCTAGATTTTTTTTTTACAACTATATGTTTGGTATACATTACGCCTCTAGTAATGCACACTTGCAGTCCATATTATGTAAATTCATTTGATAGTCATTGATCAAGTATCTACTATGCAGTATATTGTAGATGTTATTTTGCAAAAGTATTAGGGAAAAAAAATTGAAAATATTTGAAAAATCAGCCTCTGATATTGACCCTCATTTTCTTTGGTAGGTTTTGTCTGACCTACTAGGCTATAGGATAACTTTATCTTAACATATTTGGCCAAATCCTTGGTATGAAGAAAAAATGTTTGTACTTGTTAAGGCCACAGACCTACAGTGGTTTTTTTTTTTTTTGTACTATTATAATATGTTAACACATTTCCCCTATAAGAGGAGAATGCTGACTATATCTATTGGCTTTGCTTGGAAATACTATCTCCTCCCAGCAGTTCTTGTCTACAGAAATGGGGAACAGAAGGATATACTTTGGTTTCTGCAACATGGCAACATTCATAAAACCGGAAATGATGTGTGAGAAGAAACCAAAGAATCAGAAGAAATTTACTTCCATTCACCCTGGTTAAATCTTCCTTGAATCAGAGATGAGAAACTAAATGAAAAATCCATTCCTTTTAGAAAATGAGTCTTTAACCCAGAGCTTGGTTTATTTTGAAAAGAAATTAGATTCTGGACCCACATATACTCATTCAAAATATAATGCTGTGGTATCAACTCCTACTAAATGTTGCTGTAACTTTTAAGCAGAGAGAACTTCTAAGAGGAAGTAACTTAGGGAAGGGCTGATCTAACTCAGACATCAATAATTCATTTTATTGGAAATAGGAGTAGTAGTATGAAATGCCAGCAGACTGTTTCATTTGTAGGGAGGCATTTTCTATTTTAAGCCTAGAACAATGCTGTCGGCTTTATTTGGCAAGCTAATATAAATGGAGGCAAAGCTGAATCGAAGGATGGGTTTTTATGGTCTCCTCCAATCATGCTATTTCTTTAGCATCAGTAATTTAAGTCTGACATACCACCATTTGGGAACTTGCAAAAGTGATGAGAAAGGGATTTTTACGACTTTTGTACTTCAGAGGTGATTTCCTTCATTCCTAAGCCTTGGCACTAGAAATATAATCATGCAAGTCTAAGAGAGATGATTTGCATAAAGTCTTGAGGGTAGATCCTCTATTAGTACTAAAAACCCTTCAGGCATTAGAATTTCTTACTAAATTTTCTCCCCATCCCGCCCATTAATAATCTATATTATTTCATCAATTCCCCAGGCATTTAGCACAGAGTCACTCGCCAAGCAGGTTCTCCATGAATACTTGTTGAATGAATAAGCAAATGCAGGCAAGTATGACATGATTCCAAATATGTTTGAAGCGTACTGGTCTGATTGTACAATGAGGAGGCATTTGCAAAGGACATGTCTCAATTTCCTTTTTCTGATAATGATTACAAATTCATCATCTTCACTATTTTATATCAAATTCAAGGACTCATGTTCCACCAAAGGAGACGAGAAATGGAATTACAGAAAAGCAGACTTACTATAGACTGAAAAGAGTCATAGCTCCCAGCCCCAAGGAAGCAAATAAACCTACCTCAACTTCTTACCCTGGAAATAAACTGTAAGTTTTAATTTAAATTTGAAGTGTTCATAGGCACACATATTTTGAGATAACTGTAATTTTTAACTGGTCATTTATCAAGAATTAGATGTATGAATTACAACATATAATTACAATAATAACAGCTGTAATTATGTAGTGTCTATTTTATAGTAGGCTTGGTATTTTACACATTTTGTTGCTAATCTTTAGAGGTATTTATTTTATTTTATTGTTATTATTTTTTGAGACAGGGTCTTGCTCTGTTGCCCAGGCTGGAGTACAGCAGCACGATCTTGGTTCACTATAGCCTTGACCTCCCAGGGTCAAGTGATCCTTCCACCTCAGCCTCCCAAGTATCTGAGACTACAGGTGTGTGCCACCACACCTGGCTAATTTTTTTTTTTTTTTTTTTTTTTTGTAAAAACAGGTCTCCCTATGTTGCCCAGGCTGGTCTCAATCTCCTGGACTCAAGGGATCCTCCTGCCTTGTCCTCCCAAAGTACTGGGATACAGGTGTGAGCCACTGTGCCCAGCCTCAAGGGAAGTATTATTATGCCCATTCTAGAGATGTTTTAGAAAGTACTGAAAGCTCAGAGTCATTAGCTTGAAAGACCATAAATCAAGAAGAACCAAGGCTAAAAGTCAACTCCTCTAAACTACAAAGCTACTCATTTCCTAACTCCAGGTGACCACTATCCAAAAGAATTATCTATCTGTGGATCCACGCTTAAATACAGATCCACTGGTTATATCCATTATTATGGTCTAATGGGAAAAGAGCGCATTTTAACCCTAAATGCCTGACTACATGCTCTTGGTCAACCAAGATGAAAAATCAGGTAGAACTACTGAGGGGAGCTAAAGGTACATCTATACCCCAATGGCACTGCTGACTTCCACAAAACAGAGGTAGGGAGTGCTGGTGTTATACCCATGAAAATTCCATATTTCACTGTCAGGATGGCAAACCTAAGGACATATTGGGAACAATGTCTGTGATCTCCAATAATTAATCCCCCACTGAACTCAGTGAAACATGGCCAGTGCTTAGGATGGGTCAAAGCAGGATACACTAGAATACCCCAGATAAGCATGACTGCCATGATTCTTCTTAAACAAGGGTCTTGGGAAATGGCCAAGTTTACAACAGTTTAAAAGATAGTCTATAAAAAGCCATCAAAGCCAATATTCAATGAATTGTCTTTATATACAGACATTATAATCCAGACTATGACACATATTCAGTTTATTTAACATATTAAAGTCATGCAGGAAACACTGTCAAATATAAAATGGTATTTAACTTTCTTTTGGTTATATTCATATATATTCATTATTAGTATGTGTTACAAAATTGTATAAGATTCCTATAATTCTGATATGCCTCAATGTATGTCATCAGTAATAATTATAATTGTTATGTTGAATTATTGTGTGCCACAGAGGTAACACATTTCCTTGTCAATTGTGTCTTTGACCGTGGCTTCCCTAAAATGTTTTTGACATCTACAGATAATTGCTGTGTTGATCTGGTTGTCTTTAGAAGATGGCTTTATAATCAGTTATGCAACTTTAACGGGTGCTTTTGAATGCAAGTTTCTAACAACTTTGGAGATATGACATTAGGAAAAAGGAAAAAAACTTTCAGGACTCTCATGGAGAGCTAAAATGTTTATGAATATCCAGCAGAACAGGAGTTAACTAAATGAACTGAACTAACAGAAAACTGAAGTAAATTTTTTTCAATTTTTTTGTTGCTTAAAGTGTTGCTGATCCCTTTTGTTTCTCAGAGACAAAAATACTTTTTTTAAAGCTATTTCCAGCTTTTAATAATTGAGAAAAGTATACTCCTGTGAACAACAGTTAGAGCATATTTGTTTCTCTCTACCTAATTTCTCCAGAATTTAAAAACTATTTGTGAGTTTTCTTAACTTATGGCAATAATATAGTTATTTGCATAAGTGCAATAAGAATGTTTTCTTTTGAACACGACACAGTTGGAGAAACTGATTATTTTACCAAGGCTTTGACTGGAATGGCATGCTTTCCTTTAAGAAATAGCACCTTAGGAAAACTTACCTCAGACCTTGCCTTACATAGTCCCTCTATACAGGATTCCTGACCTGTGGTAAGTAAAGAGTGTCACTTTCTGACAGTCCCAGGAGCCTTAAGTTACCTTTGGACCTCAAGAGGAGAGAAACTTACTGAACTCATAGGTATTTGAGGGTAGAAAGCCATGACTGCACTTGGCTTTAAAAAAGTCTTATCTGAGATTCCTTATGGAACACAGTTCAATCAAAGCCAATTTAAAAACTCTATGTAAAAAGTAATTATTCTTGCTGTACTTTATACAAATAATCAGGCCAAGTATAATAAAATTAAAGTTTATTTTGCAAACAAATCAGTCTTATTATTTGTTTTTAATAAAAATGGAAAGAGAAAAAATTATGTTCCAAAAGCTATAGTATACCTGTTATTAGTTGTTTTTGAATTTTTTCTTCAATTTAAACTAAATCCTAATTTTGGTGGACTGCAAGTCCCCAAATTAACGCTTTCACATCTTTACTTTTAAAACCGAGAATTGCACTCCTCATCCTAAAACTCATTATTTACCTTAAGCACTGTCTGCTTAAATGCTGGACTAAAACTAGAGATGAGAATACTAACATGTTGTCATGAAAGCCTTGGAACCCCAGCCTGGCCTGCTTGAGTATGGTCAGACAGCTCAAAGTGGTTCCACTCCTCTCACCTTGGGTCAACACCTACCCTACTATGCCCCCATCAGCAGAAGGAAGCCAGAGTGATCAATGGTCTTTTCCCATCTTCATAGGCCACACTTCAAGAATAAGGTGCTATGAAACTCAAAGGGAGGAATTGGAACAGCCTTTGCAAAAATTATAACTGAGAAAATTATTACAGTAAAGGAGATCAGACCCAACTGACTTCTCCATCTTGCTTCTAACCTTTAAGTTGTCCTTGTTCATTCCTGGGTGCAGGCCAAACTAAATTTGGGAAGAAATTCAGTTCATGGTTTAACTCTGAAACAAAACTGATATTAATTAGCCTTCTCCTTAAAAAACTCCCTTCTTGGCTGGAGACCAGTCTGTCTTTGCAGGACTAACAATTAGCTACAGGATTAGAAATTACAGTTTAGGGGTCATGCAACCTCTGTCTCCAAGAGTCTGAAACTCCCCAGATTGCTCCTGGGGATGATATCACTATTGTATAACCTAAGATCAGTGCTTGAGGAATTTTGCAGAACTTTCACTGGATGGATCAGCTGACACCACCCAGACTGGTAATCTAGCTCAACCATTTCTGTCATCCCACGCAAAAATAGAAGAGGCAAGAAAACCTCACTTCAACCCCTTATGATTCCATCTCCAACTTGATCAATCAGCACTCCCCACTTCCCAAGCCCCCATCCACCAAATTATCTTTAAAAACTCTGATCGCCAAATGCTTGGGGAGGCTGATTTGAGTAATAATAAAACTCCGGTCTCCCACACAGCCAGCTCTGGGTAAATTACACTTTATCCATTGTAATTCCCCTGTCTTGATAAATTGGCTTTATCTAGGCAGTGGGCAAGGTGAACTCACTGGATGGTTACAGTAGGTCTGAAAGAAAACTATACAGTTTAATGTAGGTCTCTCTTTTTGCTTGTAAGTTCTAGAAAATTCTACCTATATCAATTTGTGTATTAATGCTTTCACCACTGAATTTGATTTAGAAGATTTACTTGGTTGTTCATGTCAACAAACAGCATGTTTCTACAGTTATTTTGTTAAGCTTTCTTTGTAGGCCTTAAAGAAAAACCACATAGGTACAGTGACAATTTTCTAGGTCATTTGGTTTTATCTAAACTTACTGACTGACTTACTCAAATAATCCTGGTTGAGAAACGTTTCCCTAAAGAAAAAAGCAGATTAGAAATAACAAAATAAATGAGCTAAACAGTTCTATTTGCAACTTCTGTGCATGTAATTTAAATAAAATATGTAAATAAAAATTGAAATGCAAGTATCTAAATTATAGCATTATCCTGAGGAGCTTCATAGTAAAAGGGAAAAAATTAACGTGATTTAGAGATTAAAAATATCTACTAATATTGTAAGGAATCTGGGTCATTATGTAAGCAAGAAAAGCCATTGTCTCTTACTTGCCTGAGAAATATTAAAATATTCTATGTTATCAAATGGATGTGAATGTTGATTTGCATTCACTAAAAACCATGTACTAACCGGAAAGTGTAATTGTGGTTAACTAGGTTTCTGTGCCTCTTACCTGGGGCGGGGCGGGGAATAAGAAAGGTAATGCCTTCTGCAATTGGCAATAATCTCCTAGGCATTTCAGGTATACCAGTGGAAAACACAATGACTACAGAGCAGAGAGGAGCAAAGGAGAGGTAAAAGAAAGAAAGGCCTGGGTAGGAACCTCAAACACAGTATTCAATCATGTGTTGAATTGAACAAAACAAAGTAATTCTTTTGGGAGGTACTTTGCTTGGCTTCTCCCTTCACCACCCCATCCCTAAACAAATGAGCACAGGGCAATTACCACGTAAGGGGTCGTCTCTTAGTTCCAATCTCAAGATTTGGTAATGCTGAGCCACTCCCCAGGGCTCAATCTGTAACCATTCTGTCTATACGGACCACCCCTTTTCTCTTACTCAGAGGCTTCAGTTGAAAGGCACTTGTTTATCTTGGAGCAAATTAAGAATCATATATTATCAAGGATTTTGAAGAAAATACTTCCCTCAGCATGAGCAGAAAACAAAGCTCTTTGCCAGCCACATGCCAGCCACCCCTCACTGGGGCCTTACTTGTTCTCGTTGCTTGCATCGTAACGAGGCATTGGGTCCAAGTCATTCCCATTCACGTCGCAACTTGCCAGAGCATCCTATGGCCACACAGGAGAGAGCAAGAGAAAGGAAATGGGCATTCATTAATTAGCCATTGACCCACAGGCTCATGCATTTTTAAATACAATTCTGCAGGAAAGTAATTAGGTTAACTAATAGGCTCACGGTTAGGTGGTGTCAGGATGCCTTAGGGAGGGAGTGCTTGTTCAGTAATAATTACTGCTGTATTTTTCCCCCTTAAGGTGAAGAACTCCACACAGACCACAGAATTGCCTGGTTCATTTTTGCCAGCACTTTCCCCCCTCACAGCTAGAATGACCCAGTTCATGAAATGTGTATCTTTCGAAGACATCCTCTACTACCTTTTCTCTGAGGTACTCCTTGACTACCTAGGCACAAAGCGATTTATTCTCCAAAGACTCTCTCCCTACTCCTTAATTGATTTCTTGAGTTTGCAACTTCCTTATCATAATATAGATTTCAGAAGACAAAAATCATTCACATATCATTGGCAAGCCAATTAAAAATCAATATTAGATCTTCATTATGTCATGTATCTTAGGACCTCTATTAGAAAACACTCGTCTGGTTTCAGATATTGTATCTATTATAAAGGCCTCCATGATTTAAACATTCTACTAACACCCACTGGCTTTTGGACCAACCAAAATGATGCACAGTTTTCCTACACTAAGATTTCAAAATGAGGAAATACTATCTCCAAATCCAAAGTTGGATTTGCTTGTTTGCTTTTATAAATGATTGTGAAAAATATCCAAATTACTGAAAAAAAATTACCAGACTGTTACTATCGATCAAATTTATATCACTGTAGCCAGCCTAATTTAACATGCTTTGAATTTTCTTTGACTGATTGATTGATTGATTGAAACAGGGTCTTCCTCTGTCACCCAGGCTGGAGTGCAGTGGTGTGGTCGCAGCTTGGCTCACTGCACTCCTGATCTCCCAGGCTCAAGCAATCTTCCTGCCTCAGCTCCTGAGTAGTTGGAACTACAGGCAGGTAACACCATGCTCAGCTAATTTTTTTACTTTCTTTTAAAAAAATTAATTATTTTGGCATTTTAATAATTCAGTTAGAACGATTTTTCATAATTTGGTTAGAAATCCTGAGGGGCATTCATTTCAGTGCAGTGGAACATTTTTATAGCAATTCTGGTTATTTGAGTACTTAATAAATGCTTACTTCAAGCATGAGCAAAATTTCTGCCCTAAGTCTTTTTCAATTAAATTTCCTAGGAAAGATACATGAGTATAAGGAGAGAAAAGAAGTGCTCAGAGGGCATACAAGAGATTAAGACCACAAATACATGGGGTTACTAGAATAATTTGGCAGAAGTTTCTTTCTATTTAGGTTAGTTGGCTGTAAGAAACACATATAGATAAATAGTATAGGAATGTAAGTGCAGGGTAAAATGGTACCTCGTATCTTAATATCAAATGAAAAATGGGCTGCTTCCTCCTTCTAGCCTGGAATAATGTGGTGTTATTGACATCCCTTCTCTGGAGTATAATCTGGCTTATTTTCAGTTCCGGGGGTCTGTTGAGTGACTTGGTCTCTCTCTCTCTCCTCATTTTTTTACTTTTAGTAAAGATGAAGTCTCACTGTTTTCCAAGCTGGTCTCAAACTACTGAGCTCACGCAATCCTCCTGCCTCAGCCTCCCAAAGTGCTAGATTTATAGGCATAAGCCACTGCACCTAGCCTGAATATTCTTATACTTTATTATTATTCCTAATTTCCACGTTAGTGAAAGTCGACACTATCTTGATTTTCTGTGTTTATCAAAGACTCTTCTTTCTGAAAACAACTTTTAGTACATAAAGCCTGAAATGTTTAGGGAAATTAAGCAAAATATACACTGTATATACAGGTGGTTAAGTTCCTGTTTCCTGTACCAAAGAGGCTCTGCAGACCCACTAAGTGTCCTTATATCTAATATATCTTACTAATTCTACTGATAAGGAAAAAGAGGCCTGAAACAGAGGACCAACCAAAATGAGGAACAAAGTTTTCCTAGGGTATTTCAAAATGAGGAAACAGTATCTCCAAAATTAAAGTGGGATTTGCTTGTTTGCCTTTAAAAATGGTGAACCAAATCAAGACTGGAAGAAGCCCAAGTCTTTGACACCTTACCCAACACACTTTCTCTACTCCTCACCAGGTCCAACATAAGAAGAACCGAGAGGGCACCAATCGTGCCAATTGCCCAGACAATTCTGGAGAATTTTTCTCAAGAGAACAATGAAAAAGATAAAAGACTGCACTCACAATTACATGAATGCTATTTGTATTTAGTCAAATATATTCGTATGCAGTGGGGAGCAGCGGCATGCTGTAAAACCCTCTTCGTGTGTGACAAGAAAGACATCTCTGCTGGGGGACAAGCAGCCATGGTTTCCGTTCTTCCATCTGACCATGGATAACTCACTTCAGTCTTCAGGCTACAGTTTATTCTCCTATCATGTGAGGAGACTAACCTGAAGTTTCTTTTTAGCTTTAGAATTCTATTCTGTAAAGAGACACAAGTTTATCTGAGCGCACTTGGATGCAACAACTGAACCGTTTTGTTCAAATGAGAACTAAATGAATTTGTGGTTTCTTCTTAAGGAACTGATTCCTGCAGACTCGTGGGAGGCTGACCATTACTGTCCTTGAAAAAAAAAATAACAGGCACAGAGAGAAAAAGACCAAAGTTCGAAGTACACTTTTCTCCATAAAAGAAACAAAGAGTATTGCCTGGCTGGTTGGATAAATTGTTGAGAACAGCGAATGTTGCTGGCAGCAGATGGTGTTGGTGGTGGGGTTTCTGCTACCTCATTGCTTTCTTTTTCTAAGTCAGAACATCAAAGGCACTGGAAAGTTGAAAGGGTTATCTCATGCTTCCTGTATTCAAAGAACTCATCTTTTACCAGAGAGAAGCAAAACTTAATACCCTATTGTATGGTGCTACATTTTTCAGTAAATATCCACCTTATTGATAATCCTAACATGAGTTTCCCTGTTTCCCAGAAAAAGAGACCTTCTAACTACAGCATACACTCACGTAGTTTTGCATCAGATCTGGATGGGTTCTCTCAATTCCATCATCCAGAATAGTGACCACAATGTTCTTTCCCGTGTAGCCTCTCTTCCAGGCTCCTTCGATATTCATGTCAGACTGGCAGGGATGTGTATTGTCACTGCAGTGCTGAAAGAAGAAGAACATGCTGCAAGATTACTAAATAGTGAGGACATTGAAGAATTACCGATTTCTTTCTTTTCTTTTTTGTTTTCTCTACTGCCCAGGCTGGAATGTAGTAGTGTGATCAGCTTACTGTAACCTTAAACTCCTGGGCTTATGGGATCCTCCTGCCTCAGCATGACTACAAGCGCATACCACCATGCCCAGCAAATTTTTAAATTTTTTGCAGATACAAGGTTTTGCTTTGTTGCCTAGTCTGTCGAACTCCTGGCCTCAAGCAATCCTCCCACCTCAGCCTCTGAAAGTGCTGTGATTACAGGCGTGAGCCATCGTGCCTGGCTCTACTTCTTAAAATAATGCATTAAATTACGTAGACAATGTACCAAATTAACAGCACTTTGGTACATTGTCTACTAGAGTAGAAACAAAGATCTCCAGCGTGAACAGGGGTAGATAGGAAGGAAAAATGTGCGAAAAGCAAGTAAAATAGAAATTGGTCCGCCACCAGCTCTGACCTGTTCTGATACCATAAATCTTTTGGAAAGGCATAAAATAAGCAAACTGTATCTCAACAGCAGAAAAATGATGTATCATTCTATTCTTAACATGTTTTAATGACACACAAATAGGCATCATAGCATTTCATTTATAAATCCAAACCAGGTAACTGAAGAACATATACTTCATAATTTCTTAACCAAGCGCCTGGAAGCCAATCCAGCTACAAATGGAAGCACTCGGGCAGCTTCTGTACACAGCCAGACATGTGCTCCTGTGAAAAACCTATGGGCAAGAAAAAATAACAGGTCCGCCACACTTCTTTCACTAAATTAACAATGGCCATTGTACCATAATTTGTAGGCAGTAGACAGATTCATCCAGCACTATTTCTTTGAGAAGGGAAAGAAGAATAGTGCCAAGTCCAGAAAGGTGCCCTACGCAGAACAATGTGTGTGAAGGCTTCAAAAGGCAGGCTGTAAAACATGGAACCCAAGCTTATTAAGTGTAGTAACTTCATTCTGCAATGGCTACAACCACACAAACATACTGAAAAACAAATTAAGCCAGCAGCTTTTCCTGATATAATTTACTAGCATTCATCTAACCCATACAACGGTTCCTTTAAAGTCCATGTTTTAAAAATCTCTCTCCGTGTGATGTTGTTTTCTAGGTTCTTAAGACTCAGGAGAGGAACAAAAGAGGAGAGATGTGCTGCTACATAATTCCATGGCAACATGGGCCACCCCAGGTCTTTCTCCATTCACTACTTTCTTCCTGCTTTGTAACAAATAGTTCAACATATTGGGAATGGAGGAGAATAGAAGCTTAATATGCCCTAAATATAATGGAGGCCTCACTGCCACTGATTCACTTAACACACACTTCATTGAGTGCCTACTATAATTAAGAAATTAGAAAGTATATGTTCTTCCATTACCTGGTTTGAATTTATATGCTAGGGTACAGCTGTGCATAAGGCAGATGAGGTCCCTGTCCTAAAGGCGAAATGCAGAAGATAAACCACCAAATAAACAAGGCCATTCAGAGAGCTCCCTGTGTTTTAAAAGCTCCTTGTGTTTTAAACAGTGTGATATGATAGTGAATGCTGAGGGCTGTGAGTATGTCACTTTAGATGAGATGGTCAGGAAAAAATCTCGTCTCTGCAAAAGTAAAATGTGAGAAGGAGCTGGTCTGCACAAGAGCCTACGGACAAATGTCCTGGTAGAGGACACAGCAAATGCAAAGATGGTAAGGCAGGGAAGAGTTTAACATGTCAAAGAAAGAGAAAGAGGATGGGTATTGCCGGAGCTTAGTGAACAGAGAGAGAATGGCACAGAAGGCAGAAAGTTAGAAGCGGAGGCACGGTCAGATCATTCAGGGCATTGTAGGGCACAATTCGGCTTTTATTCCAACTACATCCTAAGCAGAAGCTTAGATTTCTTTCCAAATCTAAATAAATTTGTTAAATAATTTTCATTATTCCCCAAATGAGATTGCCTTTTGTTGAGTATTATAAATACATTTGAGTAGTTTCAAGGATTCATTCTAAGAAACGTTGCACCCATGCTTTCATGACAGACAACATCAATTTCTTAGAGAATAGGGGCTTTTACATGTTACGAACATTTGTATCTTTTCCCCCATCTTCTTGACTTCTTTCTGGCACGTGAGGCCCTGCGCACACACACACTCCACTATTCTATTCTACTAATCCAAATTCTCTCTTCCTTGTGCCTTCAGTTTTTGGAGGCCAGCTCTGGACCTACGTCTCAACACATAGCCTTTTTCAGCCTACTTGGCTTTTTCCCTTCTCTGAACTTAGAAATACATAAACACACACACACACACACACACACACACACACACACACACACACATTCTCTCACTGTGTGTCTCTCCCTCTGTCTCTCTCTGTTCTATGCAAACCAACACCGACCCAGTAAATTCTGCTGAACTGTTGTTGACTGTCGAATCTTGGGTGTGAATTTTGCCTCCCTGACTGTATGTCCCTAGAAGACCATGCAATAAACTAAGTCTCACCTAGGACTTCAGAAATACTGGCTAATGACATCCCATAAATGAGGGCATATTCTCAACTTTATTTCCAGTATGTGTACTGCTCTGACTTCTTCCAAGATACACAGCCAGCTAATATTTGGTTAACAAAGACTGATTAAAAAATAGTGTAAATGTCTGAAATGCCTCCATTTTTCAGAAGCCTCCTTCCGGCCAAGAGTTTGGGCCTCTCCTCACCAAATATTTTAGTTTAACACAAAGCAACTTTGACAGGTTTTTATTCCATTTTCCTTTCAAAACCTGCTGCGGCCACCTGCGGTATCGATTGTGACATGAAGTAATGTTAATGTGGCCAAGAGGTGGGCCGGAGGAAGGAAATGCACAGGAAATGGGTAACCCACAAATGAGATAACCAGCCTGAAGTGGAGGGATGCTGCCTGAAATTGTAATTACGAAAACTGAAGAAAACCAGCCGTCTACGGAAAACATGTGTGTTAAAAGTGAAGCAACTAGGTTCCTTTCTTCCACCTTTGTTTCTGTTGAATCTGACTTTACCATTAAATATTCTTGTACCACCTTTTTGCTTGTTTTCTTTATGTACGTCACCACGGTAGGAGGTGAAGGAGAGGAAATATCCAATTGATGCTTTCATTTGAACAATCTAACATAGTAAGCAGCCAAAATACAGAAGACAAAAAAGAATGTTAAAGCCTAGGGTGTCTTTTGCAAATGTTAGTAGTAAAGTCAGAGGGCATTTAAATCAGAACTCTAAATCTTGAATGTGAACCTTAGACTGTTAGTATATTTCAAGTAGGCCAGGCTTCCAAATGTGTTTCTAATGTAGTTGTTTCCTATACCTCAAGAATCCAGAGAGCAAAGACTATGGGAAATACTGATGTCACTCAACACTGACCAAAGATGAAAATGAGTTCATTTCCTTAACCGCCTAGTTGAAATGGTCTTTAAACTAGGCCCTATTTACTTGCCAGGAATCTATGTTACAGCAGCACCCAGAGGCAAAAGGAACACATATTAGCCATGATTCCCTCATACATCATCAACCACGGTGAGAAGGTCTCTGCCAGAGCTGGAACTAAAGTAGAGTGTCTGGAATTGTACTACCACACATGCAGCCCACAGCGTGGTGTTCACCAAAGGGGCCAGTCAGAAATTTCCAGCATATTTGAAGCTATTGAAAACCACATATGTGCACAGTATATGCAAGATAAATATTTATAGTGAATGTAGGTACCCTCAGTTCTGAATAATGTACTGTATTTCAGTAATGCACTGTATTTAAGTATTTAGAAATGACACTGGACCGTAAACCAGAAAATATCCCGAAGAAACAATGGTTACCACAAAGTCTCCCACTTTCTTATCCATATCAGCTTGTATTTTTCTTTTTAGGAATGAAATTTTAAAGACATTCTTCTGTGAGTTCAAGAAATGGCCTTTTCTATACCAGGGATATGAACTGTTCTACTCATAAACCACTCTGGGTGTGTCCACTTCTTCTGGGTCTTCATAAACATCGCACAGCTCAATGAAAGATAGTTTATACCCCAAATAAACACCTTTGTTCTCATCATCATTTTCTTCAGACTGAGGTGGGAGGTGCTGGCGGGGGTAGGTGGGGGGGCCTTTGGTATTATATTTTTTAAATTTCTCTGAGTTCTGAAGGTCTCCAATGAACGGCCAATTTAAATGCTGTCAATATTCTGCTAACAATGAAAACATCTGTTTTTCATTATTACTGATACAGTGGCTTATAAGACTTCATCTCTGACTACATAACATTAACAAGAAAATAAAATTAAATATACAAAAATCTGCTTTACAGACAAATGAAGAGTCAACTAGGTAAAGTGTACATATCTAGTCAACTAGGTAAAGTGTACGTATCTAGTCAACTAGGTAAAGTGTACATATACTTGAAATTCTTTGTAAAATTTGGAGTTCAAGAGTTGTTAGAAGTCAAAAAAAATTGATATTCCTTAAGTGAAAATATAACTAACGTGTACGAGGTCCTCACCATGGCCAAGCATTTTACTAATCACTTTATGTGGATTGCAGTCATTTAAAATTTAGAGCAACCATTTGTGAGAGGCGCTTTTGTCATCTGCTTTTAACAGATAAAGAAAATGAGACTTAATCAGCCTAGGTAACCTTCCAGAATTCAAACAGCTGGCCAATGTAAAATTAGGATTCAAATCTAAGCAGTCTGACACTAGAGCATAGAACTAGGTAACTCTTTGTGTTAAAACTAAAACAGAAAGGGCTTAGAGTAGGGCCAAACACAGGCAAATTCAGATGAAGGTGGATAAGGAGTAGATAAGCCGCGGGTGTTGGAGAAAGGTTCCAGTAAAGAAACTCAAATAACAGAAATCACTCTGGCCTAAGCACTATGGTGAGAACGTTCAGTGACAAAGTGGAATATAGTTGTTTAAGACCTTAGAGACCTAATTTCCTCTTATTCCATTTATTGCATCATATCTTTCTGGAAGCACCAAGTTTATATTTGAAAATTTTCAGCAACAGGAAGTTCACTTCTTTATTAAAAAGGCAATAAAGTGCTGGTAAATCAGTTCTTTAAAACAGTGGTCCCCAACCTTTTTGACACCAGGAACTGGTTTTGTGGAAGATAATTTTTCCACCAATGTGGTGGGGGGAGTGGTTTCAGGAGGACACCATTCCACCTCAGATCACTGGGCATTAGTTAGAGTCTCATAAGGAGCATGCAACCTAGATCCCTCGCATGTGCAGTTCACAATAGGGTCCGTGCTCCTCTGGGAATGTGAAGGCACTGATGATCTGACAGGAGCTCCAGAGGTAATGCTCACCCGCCACTCACCTCCTGCTGTGCAGCCCGGTTCCCAACAGGCCACAACCAGTACTGGTCCGCAGCCAGGGCTTGGGGATCCCTGCTTTAACAAATAGCCCTTATGTGTAGTGTTTCCCAATTTCCACAGTGTAAATAGTCACATCATGACTAGTTTTAAACCACCACAACTGCTAAATTTCTAAACGTGTAACAATCAATGTTCATGACTTACAGAAGGTGGATCCAGGGTACCACTGGAAACAGCCCGCTATGGTTAGTCCTGATCTATTTCTGATTAAGTCACGCCTTCCAATGGGTCTGACATCCGCTTCTCAGTACTTGGGAACTACCTAAGGCTCGGTTCTCCCCTTTGCAGTTTCAGACAATAATTTCACTCCCTTTTACTTTTTTGGAGGAGACCTTCTTTAACCTTTCCTTCTCAAGATTATCTTTTAAAAATGAACATTTGACATGTGCAAGGAAGACCATAAATTGATGTGTTCTTCTTGGGTTTTATAAAGTACAGATTCTGTGCTTCCAAAACTGCAGGTGCCTTTAAAATTCTTAGAAATATAAATCAAGGTAGTTAAGCCCTAAGATGTTTATTACAATAACTTATGAGTCAATTTGGTGAACTTCAAATCCTTGGTTATCGCATACACACACAACTGCCTTCAGACGAAATAGATGCTCTGTCCAATTATTCAGAGGATGATTATTCAGTGTGTGGATTATCCAGAAATCCCATGGAGGCCCAATACATTTCAACAACACCAAATTCAGCAGAGCAGCTAAGGATGCGAGCTAAAGGGAATCAGGCAGAGGAGAGTTTGAATTCCACCTCTGCAACTTTCCAGCTGTCTGACTTGAGTGTCAAGTCACCTAAATTCTTAAAACCTCATCTGTAGTTTGAACACAGACAATTGCTATAAAAAAGATAAAGTACATAACAATTGGTTGCTCTTATTATGATCATGCTACTACTGATGGCAGCAGCTGTATAGGTGCATCAGTGTTCCTAAGAGTTAGGGAAGAACATTTTAGTTTTTTTAAAAAAACTAAAAAAGGAGATTGATTATGATCAAATAAAATGATGGTTTTCTTCATTGGAGAGATAGATCAGGCAAACTTGAAAGGAAATTAATCATTAGTAAGGTTAGCTGGGATGACCTGAATTATTTCACATTTGAGGTTGTGGGCCAGAACTGGGGAACGGAGCCTGGGGATGGGGTACACAAGGAGCAAACAATGTGTAATTGCCTTTTGGTATACTGGTTGAAAGTTTTGGTCTCCTGTGAATCATCCTTTTTACTCCACACATTTATACCACTATTCCAACTCTGCTAGAACCATGATTCCCAACTACTACGATATAATCTTGACATAGGATCATTTCTCAGTTAGAAAATGTTAGAGTGCCAGACATAATGTCAAGAGAACATTAGAAAATAGTGGAGGTTGGGAGAAGAAGGCTGTCGTGTACAAGATATGCTTACAGAGAAGAAAGCAGAATAAATCCAGTTCCAAAATTCTACTCATAATTGAGGATTAAGAAATCAAAGCACAGCAATCAAAGTCTAACTAGACGGTCTTTAGATTTAGTTAAGTGGATGGCATTTCTCATTTGTACATTTTGTGACTGTCTTTGAATCTTTTCAAACTTGACCCATCTTGCATTAGAAACCATTCAGTCTTAACAAAATAAATACCAATAAATCAACAAACCTTAAAGGTGTCCCTTTAAGGAATCTTTACAAGTGTCACATTCGTGTTTGGAGAACTGGTTTCCACTATATTACCAGGCCTTGGTGCTAAACGGTAACTAATGCTCCTAAAACTTAGCAGGCATTTCTGCAGCACCAAAAACAAGCTTATCTTTTATATGCATAGCGCTCTGGAGCTTCCAGGGTTCACACCAACCTCAAATATCTCAGTTCAAAAAACTGAGTCAGGTTTCAGAAATCTAGGTCTGAAACCATTGCCTCCATCTCTATTGTCATTTTTCCTTCTCACTTACTACATTCTAGTCACCCTACTGGCATGTCACTGTCCCTATTGTCAGGTCCTTGAAGTCCAGTCCATGCGACAGACAAGCAATTACAAAAAATTGTTCATGAGTTACAGAAGGTGGATCCAGTGGTACATTATGGTTGGTCTATTCCTTTACCAAGATGGAACATATCCTCTCCATCCCCCACTTGCCCTTTGGCAATACCTGTTAGGTATTATTAACACAGGTTGTCAGGATACTGTGGGAACATGAAACCCAGTCAGGGGGAAGTATAGGAAGGCTAAGAGCACTTTCTAGAGAAAACAACATTTAAACTGAGCCCCTGATACAAGCTGACTAGCCAAAGGGCAAGTAGGGGATGAAGGGGATATGTTTCACCTTGGTAAAAGTATAAAATAATCATAGAGAGACTGGGCTGTTTAAGGAAAGTCAGTATAGCTAGAGAATACAGGTTATAAAAGGTGAGGTGGGAGATGAAAAAAATGGGAAGAGTTGAGGCTGGGGAGGTGAGCAGGGCGTGGTTTCTTACACAACAAAAGCTCACTAATATTCAAGGTTATTAATCTGAGGGAAGTTGGCCAAACCAGAAAGGTAGGAGAAAATCAGTGCACCAAGTTGAAGCTGCTTATCTGGGAGCTGGCTGTATAATTGAGGGATAAAAGGCAATGAGAACACCTAAATTTGTCCAGTATGTGATTCTAAAGCAAATTCCAAGATTCCTGGGCAATCAATTGAACATTCTTTTCAACGAAAGCCCAGTGTTTTTCTGCTCACCCATCCACCACTCTTCATATTAGTCATCTTTGGTTATACATGCGTTTTACCTTCCTAGTGAAATTACAAGCCACTTGTGCTGTATTATTATATCTTTATAATCATTAATGTTCATAATAAAAATACTCAATAATTCATAAATCAATATTTTTGAGAGGGCATGACGATTAATTTTACGTGTTACTTGACTGGGTTAAGGAATGCCCAGAGAGCCGGTAAATAGTATTTCTGGATATGTCTGTTCACATGCTTCCAGAAGGGAGTAGCATTTGAATAGATGGAGTGAGTAAAAGAAATCTGTCCACACAACGTGGGTGGGCATCATCTGATCTGTTGAGTGTCAGAATACAAAAAAAAGTCAGAAGAGTGGATTTGCTTTCTCTGCTTGAGCTAAGACATCCATCTTCTCCTGCCCTTGGGCACCGGTGCTCCTGCTTCTCCTGTCTTCTGACTTAGACTGGGACTTACAACATTGGCTCTCTGGGTCATGGTGCCTTCTGGGCTTGGACTAGAACTAATGGCTTCCCTAGGCTTCCATCTTGCAGACATCAGATCATGAGACTTCTCAGCCTCTATTATCACATAAACCAATCCTTCATGATAAATCTCTCTCTCTCTTTCCATATATATATAATACAGGTAATGCATATAAAACAAGTAACGAAGAAAGTGAAAATAAGATCTAGAAATCTTCATCTTTTGCACATTGACTCATAATAGGGCACCTGCTTTATTCAACTTTGCCAATGTAAAGGTATAAGAAAGAACACAGGAAGTGTGCAGGGACTGAAGCCTTCAGAGGGAATTACGTGAGAAGAGAAGACATTCATTTGGGGTTGCTGATTATTCTAATATGCCACTAACAGTGTTCAGTTCTCCTGGCAGAAGAAGTCAGAAGAGATGTAACATAGTAAGAGGTGAGCTTGTAAGTCTGATGGGAAATTTCTGCTGTCGGGGGAGGAGCTCAGGGATGCAGAAGTTTGTTTCCCTTGGAACAACAAGGCATGACAGAGCGAATATTGTTCAACTTTCCTCTGGTTTCGGTATATGGCTCAATTTGAATATTGTTATCCTTTTTAGGTCATGCAGCAACTGTACCGTAAGTTGAGGGGAAATTCAGTTTTGCCGAATGACTTTCCTCCTGGCTATGAATCAAAAATCAAATGTTTCTTAACACATTACTCTCTCTCACAAATTGTACAATTAGTAAATTAGTTAATTGTGTTTGCTTACGAAGGATCTCAATTAAAATGTTTTCCTTAAGTGCTTATACGCCAAGAAACAATTCCTATGCTGGAGCTCATGAAAATGAATTTTAGAAGCAACTAAACTGCATTATCTAATAATTATGGAAACATGAGCAGTAAGCAATTCCCATTATTTCCTAACATGTAATTTTTTTGTTTATATTATTTGCAAAATTCTGCATGCATAAATCTGCTCAGAAACCTCTGCCTCCTCTTTATTCACTGAGGTCTCAGGAAGCGGTGCTCATAGAATGGAGTACTTTTTCCTTTTTAAAATGTGAGTAGAACGTGGTGTGGCTTGGATAAGCACAACCGACTGCCTTCAGTTCCCACTACTTTTATTTCTTCAAAGTCACACAAAAGAAGTTGAGAAAACATTATGGGAAATATTTTTTTTGGTAATGTTGGAGACATATAAGGTCAAGGAGAGGCTATGTAAACATCATTCAAAAATACTGAAAAACAACTTTATTAATATGTCACCTTTCTTCATTTACACTGCTTCATAAATGACAATCATCTCATGAAATCTACTGGCAACTGAAAACTATCCATTTTTCAGTTGAACAAATCAAGCTGCACAGGGATATATTTATATACTATTCCCCCAAACCTTCATTCATTCTGCACTCAGCTTTTGACAACATAATCATTATCTTTTCAGTGGATGGATGAATGAATGAATGAACAGATGGACAGAAAGACAAATAAACAGAAAAACAATACATACATTTGCTCTCCAAGTTCTATCACATTTCAATTTCTCACAAATTTTTACTGAAGGCTACATCTCTTTCCAGGACTCTGCAGAACTTCTGAACAGTAAAAGCCACTTCAGCTTCCTTAAGTCAACCCCTAAAACTTCCATCGATAAGATGCTTTCAAAGGATATTTTCAAAGCCAAGTCACACAGGTGGCATATATATGAAAAGAAGAGGACACAGAGGGAATGGGAGAAGAAGAGAGGATCAAATGCACAAAACAACAAAGCTGTGCACATTCAAGTGATGGGCACGTGATCATTACATAGTCTTGGTCTCTCCAAGAATAAGAACCACTTGAAATTTCCTAGTAAAATACAAGTTTAACCTGTTTGAACTTAACAGAGCAACAGACATTTAGTATTAAACATTAACAGTGGTCCCCTAATTTCTGTCTCAAATTAAGGTGCTAAGGTAGATACCTTAAAAGACAAAAAATACTTCTTAGTGTATTGAAATTGTATCTAAAAATAAAGAGGATGCAGAATTTCAAATGGGTCTTTTCAGATTTTTTGACCTTGCTCCTCTCCAGATCTATGAGACTTCTGGCTCAACTTTTTGAATATTCTAATGGTTCTAAAAGATTTTCACCATGCCCTCTAATAAGTTATTACCCAAAATACATTTATTTCTATAAGAAATCTGAAGGAATTGTGGTAAGGAAGCTTGGAAAACAGGGAGTAATATAAAATCAAGCAACCGTATCAGAAGAGGTAGGGTTTCTTAAGATCCATATGGACCTTAACAAGTTGTAGACAAAATCTGAATTCAACTTTGCTTTTTTGCCAACACACTAGCCCACCTTGACCCTCGCAAATCTTTTCTTTTTCCTAGTAACATTATTTCTTTCAGCATAATTCATCTTTATGTTTTTATATAATCAAAGAGTATGTCTAATATACATAATGACCTCAAATAAAGGTGTGCTGCTTAGAAAAGGAATGTAACTCAGTATCAATAGTTAAAGTTTATATTGCCAACTTTCTGTTTTTCCTGTATTGCACAAGCCAACTATCCCAAAATGTAATGGCCAGAAACAATAATTATTACCACTCACAATTCTACGGGTTGGGTAGGATCAGCTGTGTGGTTTTTACTTGGGGCCTCCCATACTTTGCAGTCAGATGTCCATTGGGGATAAAGGTATTTGAAGGAGTGACTGACATGGACATTAATATGGGCTTTTTAATTCATGTGAACACTGGGAGAATTTTCAATTTGATGTGTAGGATTTAGTTATTAATTAATGTCTGTCATAGCTGAGTTACCTGAAAGTCCTTCTGAAGGACATATATCTATTGCATAATGGTTTATCCCATGATAGCTAGAGCAATGATAGTTACGTGACAGTTATTCTGCATCTGTAAACTGTCAAAACATGTATTTATTAGCTTGTGTGTTCATTTTAAAAAATTTCCAACCATACATATTAAATGCCTTTTAGACACTAAGTCTACATTATGGAATGAGAAAACACATGATCTAGTCTTCAAAAAGGTGATATTCAAATTTGGGCAGATGCATAATAAATAAGTAGGCAAGTAAGACAAACTATAATTAGAGATCATGGTAATAGTTATGAAGAAAATAAAAAAGAGACCTTGGATGACATTAAGGGAAATGTGTTATTAAATTTATACCTTGAGTTCTTTACAGTTTTTCTGTTACTCAGCTGACATTTATTCAATAAACATTGAAACTTCATTTTGGAAAGAGGCTTTTATAGGCATCAGGCAATAAACTCTGACCATGGAAGAGCAAGTTAGAGCAAAATTGAGGCTCCCAACCTACTGTCATTTAAAATTTAAAAGCAAAACAAAACACATTTCTACATTTCAAATACAAAATTAAAAACAAAAAAAAAACTACTTATGACAAAAACAGTCCACACTCTGATATGTGTGATGTTTAAAAAGTATGATAATATGCTATTGCTATGATGTATCCACAGAAAAATTAATCTACTTACAAGGCAAACAAAAACAGTCTCACTTCTGACAATCAGCAAAATCAATTCTGATAGCTACTAAAAAGAGTGCTTTAATATCATTCCTTCTAGACTCAGTGAAAATAATTGTCGGAATCTACCTGACATCTTTGCTTTTATTGCCCAATTGAAAATGTAAACGAGTATAAAATCTACAAAGTTGCTTGCAAGGAAAATGAAACATTTTGCTTGGACAGGCCAATAATATGTCCAGGACTTCTTGCACAGTGGCAAGTAGCAGAGGCTTTCAGAAAAGATGAAGGATCCCACAATGCATTTGATTAGCCACTCAATAAAGGAACCTACAGAGAAGATTGCCTCTTCGACCTGGTGAGATTCTCTCCAGACCCTGGAGTATAATGAGCAAGAAAACGAACTCATTTTTATCCTCCACTAGCAAGCGTAATTGCAAATGTTCTTCTTATTAACAAAAAATGTCGAATCCTTTCAAGAATCTAACAAAGCAACTTGCTTTAATAGCATCCAACGGAACTTCTTGTTAGAGAAAAATAGTAATTCCAGAAAAGTCACTATCCAAACACAGTGACACATCTTCATGTATAGAGCAAGGACACTGAACTTTCTCTACAGTAACTCCTAACCTCTTACAGTGGCATATTCAAGGTAAATTGGAATACTGTTTCTGGAGCCTAAACCACATTTTTTTCCATTCATTAATGAAAGGAATAATGTTAACACAGTTAAATTCAACACTAGGGTAGCAGCTTTCCACAGCCACATTCAGCAGCCCACATACATATTTTAGAACATCGTTTTCCAAGCACGTTGTTTTTCCTTTCTAATTAGTAAGCTCTTTATAGGTAACTAATATAAACACCTTACAGACAGTCAAAGCCCAAAACATCCTCATGTCTGACAGTGATATGTTTTCACTGATGATTTAGAGTAGGGCTTTCCAGGGTGGATAAAGTGGAGACAGATGTTGCAAGATGTTAAATTGGAGCTACAGAGATCCTAAAAGCTGCTCAGTTGACATAGCAGCAACGCAGCCCTTCCCACTTTATTCTCCAACACCTTATTTTTCATCAAAAAGGAAGAAAGGGCACAGTGAACAATAAAGTGATAGATCACAGTATTTCAAAGATTCTAGCCAAGACAAACAAAAAATACTTCCTTTACAAGGATGCGTTTAACGTATAAATTCGTTAAGTTACTTTCTAGTGAGAAGTTTGTACTACTCATAGCTTGGAATGTTTTTAGCTGCAAGGAAAGAAAAAAGCCCCAATTAACCATCCTCAGAATAGGCATTTAATTATCATCCAGTTAATCTGAAAGTTGGTGATTCCAAGTTAATGAACTCATTATGGAACCAGACTATGTTCTCCACCACCAGACTTAGCTGTTGGCCCTTTGTCCTCTGAAAGTGCCTCCTGCTTTCAAGATAACTGCCACAGCTCCTTGTATGATATCCCTCAACAGAATCCCAAGCAGAAGGAAAGACGTCACAAAAGACTTTCTCTCCTAAGAGAAAGAAATTCCTCAGCATCAGCTTCATCAGTAGTTGTTATTGGCTAAAACTGGGTCACTGGTATACCTCTTTCTTCATCCCATTTGTTCCCTAGGGCTAGGAGACAGTTTACCTTCTCCGAGATTAGGTCTCCACCAGAGCTACATAAACATAAACCTAGGGATATAAAACAGGTAATAATAAAGTATGACTGTAGGGTAGAAAAAAAGATGCTGTCTGAAATACGGTTATTCCTTAGCTTTTGTGATTGCTGCGTGTATCGATCTAACTTTCACCCCACTTATCTAGCAATACATGATCTAGCTCTCATATATATATGACAGTTTAAGGTAGCAGAAGTTTTAAAGGTTTTTTGAAAAATCAAACATGAAGAACACCATGAAGTAGAACATCAATGCATATAACTGGAAAAAATAAATGTCTTAGTCCAACTGGAAATGAGATTGAATAGAACTGCACTGAGCTTTTTTTGTTGTTATCCTCACATTTCATTAGAAAATAACATTATGATCACTAAGTTTGTTATTAAATTAAATTTGTAGCATTAACTCAACAAATATTTTGCACATGCTTTTTGCTCAGCACCATCCCAGGTATCATACTAGGTACCACGTGGACTGTGAAAAATGGTAACAAACATTTCTTTCCCTAAAGGAGAGCTGCTAGATAAAACACAGGAGCCCCCAGTTAAATTTGAATTTCAGATACAGAAGAAAAACTTTTTTAGTGTAAGTAGATCCTATATATTGGATAGGACATATTTATACTAAAAAGTTATTCATTGTTTATCTGAAATTCAAATTAACATCTATTTTCACTTTCTACATCTGGCAACTCTTAGTGCCACCAATCTAAGGAAGGGTAACTTTAAGCATAAAAATAATTTATCCTATGACGTCTCCAACTTTAATCAACTGCATTTATCTTTCTTAAGGAAGAATTAAGATGCCTATAGTAAGAAAGCAAAGCTTGTGCCTGTAATTCCAGCACTTTGGGAGGCAGAGGTGGGCAGATCACAAGGTCAGGAGATAGAAACCATCCTGGCCAAACCTGGTGGCCAGAGATGGTGAAACCCTGTCTCTACTAAAAATACAAAAATTAGCTGGTCATGGTGGTGCACGCCTGTAGTCCCAGCTACTGAGTGAAGATTGCTGCACTGCACTCTAGCCTGGTGACATAGCAAGACTCCATCACAAAAAACAAACAAACAAAAAGAATCCATTGAGAAGGAAATATTCAGTGTTCTGTTTGCTTCATATCCAGAATAGGATCTAAAGAATCTAATCCTGGTTTCAATAGGATAATGAAAGCCATCTAAATCTTAATTTCCCCATGCATCCTTCAAAAACAACATACAGATAAAACAAGGAGAAACTATAAAAATGTTTACACAGATTTATAACATAACTAGGAAAAAAAGAACACAACAACCTCAAATTACACATAAGCAGAAGAAAAAAATTACTCAAATCCAGCAGAACCCGCTCTTGAGATCACTCCAGAGCAGAAAGTCAGATAAAGACAGCAGAAAAGTAAAAGGAAGCAAAAGCCCAGTAATGGTGAGACACAAATAGAATAATGTTCTACAGAGAAAGCCCCTCCTCAGCAGGGAAATAAGGTGAATAGATCTGAGATCTGCACAAAGCTCAGAGTGCAAAGGAGCAGAGATGGAAATTACACAAAGGTACCAGTTCTGGGAGTGAAGGAGCAATTTAGAATGGATACCCCTTGAAGACTGGTGGAGAAAGAGAAAAGAAAGTGTTGAAAATCACCTTATCTGAGGAGTTTCAGACTAGCCTGGCAACATGGCTAAACCACGTTATATTTTTTTGTGTCTACAAAAAATACAAAAAAAAAAAAAAATTAGCCAGGCATAGTGATAGGCGCCTGTGGTCCCAGCTACTCAGGAAACTGAAGTGGGAGAATCACTTGAACCCAGGAGGTCAAGACTGCAGTGAGCCATAATCACACCACTGCACTCCAGCCTAGGCAACAGAGTGAGACCCTGTCTCATAAAAAAGAAAGTGATGAAAAGCAGAAGTCATATTAAAGCAAAGGAGAATCACTAAGTCAGAAGGCCATCTACCCTTCTCTCCCTCCCTCCAAGATAGAACCAAATGATTCTTACTGTATCAAAATATTATTGCTCTTTTGAACTAGGAGACTTAAAAAGTCATTCAAATTCCCACCTCTTTCTATACACAATTGCTACTAATGATCTAAGAAAACAGAACATCTCAAAATGCATGGAGACAAGTAGACAAATATCCACCCAATGTTCTATAACAACCAAGTATGAAAAGACAATCAAAATACTGCAGGTGAGTAAAATTCTACCCAAAAACTTGCAACAGAACAAAAATGGAACACATCTAAACCTAGGTGAAATACACTGAAATAGAATCTGAAGAGATGGAAATGTAGCTCAAAGAAATATTTTTAAAATATATGGACAGAACAAATACCAGAAAGTTATAAAACCAGAGTTAATTAAACCCTGGAAATAAACTGAACACTAAACTATATTAGAAATAAAAACTAATTACAAGGTGTCTGAAAGAGAAGTGATTCATCTGAAAATACAATCAGGAGCATTGAGGAAAGGCATAAATATGGATAGGAGAACAAAAAGCAACATAGAGGTCAAAAGTATTTAAGAGAAAGTAACTAATAAAGAAAACTGGCAAAGAAGACCTAAGATGCCTGTACCTGTGTCTAATTTTTAATAGTACACTTTAAGCAAAAAAAGTCTCCTGGACCTCCACACCAAAACAAACAAACAAACAAACAAACAAAAGGGTTACTTGCAGGGGAAAAAACTATCAGTGAAGTTATCCCTCAAATATCAAGTCTCTAGAAAACATTTTATACAATTAAGAACCCAGGGTATACTGCACTTATAAGCCCTTTCTAGTAATCTAGCAATGTCTTTCATCCAACCAAGATATGACTGGCAAAAGAACTGATGGTGCCTGAAACATTTATTTGCAAATCTAAGATAAAAGCAAAGGAGGAAACCAGAGTGGAAGAAGAGTAAGCAAACATGTGTATGTGTTCTGACAAAATAGAAATAATGAACTTAAAATAGGAGAAAAGAGACAGAAATGATAAAATAGAATAAGCTAATGAATTGTTCCATAGATCGACTCAATGGATCTGATTTAAAGCTGAAACACCAAATATAGATTAAGTGAGGAAAAAGAAACAAAAATCATATAAAAGTTATGATTAATAATCACTAAAATAATACAACCTTCCCCATAACCAAAATAAATTACTTCAAAAGAACAAGGAATGGACCCCATACAAAACACAGTAACACAATATAAACAATATATACATAAAATCTAAAATAATGTGACAAGATTAAATTTATTGGTTATATTTATACATGTAAATGAGCTTAAAATCCCTATTAAATAATAAATACATCAAATTGTCTCACAAAGCAAAATCTAACACCTCAAATAGAGTAATTCAAATGCCTAAGAATAAAGAGTTGGGGCAACACAGGGTTGTGATTCTGATACCAGATAAAATACACAGAGAAACCATTTCTCACCCATCAAACAAGCCAAAATAAGCCTGAGAAAGATGGTGAGGCTTAGTCTCTAGAAAAAATTAAAACAACAACAACAACAACAAAATGGGTGTGGTTGTATACTCCTAACCACTTGGAAGGCTGCAGTCCCAGCCACTTGGAGGCTGAGGTGGGAGGATCACTCGAACCCAGGAATCTAAGGCCCGGGAATCTGAGGCAGCAGTGAGCTATGATTGTGCCACTGCACTACTCCAGCCTGAATGGCAACGCAAGACCTCGTCTCTTAAAAAGAAAAATTTCAAAAATTGAAATTTTTGAAATTTCAATTTCAAAACAGCCAGGTGAGGGGCAGAAGGCATCCAAACATGATTGAAGAGAATGTAAACTATCCTAGCCCTTAATGAGGGGGATTTAGCAATATCTAATAATGCTATATTCCCTTCTACCTTTGGAATGAGCAATCTACTGTTCCCAGCAGTAGATTGCTCATTCCAAAGGTAGAAGGGAATATAGCATGAAAATACACCTACAAAAACAACCACAAATTATGTGTACAAGTTTATTCAGTTTCGAGTTATTTATAAAAACATATGGAAACAACCTACCTGCACACTCATTGGTAGCTAGTTAAGTAAATTAGTAACTCTATCAGAATATCACTGCAAAAAAGAATAAAGATCTCTATGAACTAATATATAGCTATTTCCAAGAATAGATTAAGTGATAAAAGCAAAATGTAAAAAAGTATATATGTAGTATTCTATGTATTTTACTTTGAACCACATATTTTACATATTTTAACATAAAATTAAGTAAATAATAAGATTAAATATATATAGATGAGGGAGAGAGCTCTAAAACTGAACAGAATAGAAACAAATTAATCTAACTATATATCAAATTAATGATATAATCATAGAGAAAAAAATTTATTCAAGCAACTTTGGAACCAGAGTCCGAATCTACTGCCTCAGGGAATATACATTCTAAGGACAAAGAGAAATCTTAAATTGTACTTAAGTCTGTGGGTGGTAGTAGTGGTGGTTTGGTAATTCCAACAGTATTTTGCATGTACTGTAGTAAATTTATGGATATGGTTAGTAACTATTATTCTCACTGTGACAGAAAGGGAAAGAAATTTGAAATGTGTCAGGAAGAGGAAGAACCTGTGGTATGGAATTGCGTTTGGGGGTACCACTATAACCTCCAGATATATCTTCTTAGCTCTGACTGCTGAAAAAGGACATTAGAACGAATGACACCCTTCTCACCGATATGTTGATTTTTAAACACCATTCCTAAATATAAGAAATCACCTATTAGAGAAATGGCTATTTATGGGTGTGGAGCAGAGAAGATACAAGGTGAACATTCTGTTGTGCCATAAAGGAAGAGGTACTGAAAAATTGATGGGAACTTCTTAAAAGGACACAGGAGTTAACTTGAGAGGTCTCCCATTCATCAAACTAGGGCCAATTTCGGAAACAAAAAACAAAGTCAGTAATGCCAGTAATGAATCATTACAGTTGAACAGAATCCATGAGTTTGTAATGGTATTTTTAAAAAACAGCAGAGTAAAGAAGGGATTCCAGAATTAGAAAAATCAACACCTTGCAAGCGCTGATGTATTTATTTAGGTTGGAGTCATCAATACATGCAAAAATCTTGGGGAAAAATTAACAGGGAATAGGATATGCACATGCTTCAAAATGTCATCCCTCAGATATCCTGTTAATTACAAACAATATCTTTACAATAGAGAAATCTAGCAGATATCATCTTGATCCACCGAGTGAACAAAGTTAACATCACCAAAACAATGAAACTTCTGACGTTATATTAGCTGACATGAAGCCCTGAAAAAGATGCAGTGTGACCCTAGGTAGTTTTTGTGCTAAAAATATTGAACCCCTTATCTACTGAAAAAGAAAAACAAAAACCAAATAATAATAATAACTAAAAAAAACATCAAATACATCCAAAGTGAGATTTGTTTTACAAACAATGAGCCTGGCCTCATCAAAATCATCAATGTGAAAGCCCACTTCCTATCCTCCCCAATTTCCCACTCCTCTAATAGGGCAGAGGAACTCTTCTAGATTAATAGTTAAAAGAGATAGCGCAAACTGGACACGGTGTTTCATGCCTATAATCCCAGCACTTTGAGAGGCCAAGACAGAAGGATCACTTTAGGCCAGGAGTTTGAGACCAGCCTGCGGAACATGAAACCCTGCTCTACAAAAAATAAAAATAAAAAATTAGCCAGTGGTGGTGCCGCAAACCTGCAGTTCTAGCTATGCCAGAGGACTGCTTGAGCCCAGGAGTTTTTTACCGCAATGAGCTGTGTTCACAACACTGCATTCCAGCCTGGGTGATGGAGTGAGACCTTGTCTCTAAAATAAATAAATAAATAAGAGAAAGGTGGAATAAATAAGGCAAGGTATAACCCTGGGTTCTGGAATTGAAAGGGATAGATCTATAAAAAAATTGTGATAACTGAATATGAACAATAATTTTGATAAAATCACCATTAATTTTCTTAGAAGTGGTACTTTGGTTATACAGGAGAATGCTCTTAGGAGATGCAGTCTGCAATATTTTGGAGTGTGTTTTCACAATGTCTGGAACTTACTTTCATTGTTCAGAAGAAATATTCTGTGTGTATGAAGAGACAGAAAAGAATACTAACTTTTGGTAAATCCAGGCGAATAAAGGCATTAATATGTGTTCATTACACTACTCTTTCAGCTTGTTTATAGATTTCAAATTTATTAAAACAACCTACTGGAAGGTAAAAACCATCACAGACACAATTTTACTTGTATTTCTTTGAGACAGGGTTTTGCTCTGTTGTCCAGGCTGGAGTGCAGATGCACAATCACAGCTCACTGAAACCTCAACTTCCTGGTCTCAAGTGATCCTCCCACCTCAGCCTGTGAGCTGACTCTTCTTGAAGGAAGTCTAGTGAGGGCTTTTCATCAAGAGCTGCCTTTATGATTGAACACATGTGATAAGGATGCCTGTCCATGTCCCAGGATTTCTACTGGGGTGAGATGACCTCCTTTCCCTAGCCTTGCAGTCCTCTCTACACTCTTGCTATCTCTTACGCTACCCTCCCTCTAAATCACTTTGTCCCAAAGGCATCCAACAAGGTACTCAAGGCTCAGTGGTCAGAAAACAAGAACAGACCACAGAAAGAGGTGAGGAGAGATGGAAAGGAAAATGTGTACCTGTGAGAATTTTTCTTGGCATACCAAGGCAAAGGCTGTCATTTTTTTCCTATTAGACTTGATCCGAGGACTCCTGACAGCTATTTTGCCACGATGTGCAGGTGGCTTGTTTGAGAATCCAGCAATGGGAGACATCAGGGCTATACTCAGTGGCAGAAAGAATTGAGTTCCCGGAGCCCTGCTTTACCTCTCAGATCAAGTGAGGCCAATAAATTTAAATTCCCTCCTTCTATAACTTTTTTCCCTGCTCTGAGTTTGGATTGAATTTTCTGATCACTTATAACCTAATCTCAATGGACACAATGTTTTGCTGTAAAAATGTACCCTCTGGACAAACTGAAAAACAGGCTAGGGAAGGAAATACTGCCTACTTACATCTCTTCTGCCAATTCACACAGCATATTAGGATAATAAAGTCTATGAGAATTCCCGCAGTAAATAAATCTTATGTTTGTTTATATCAGTACGACTTGCCTTTGGAGATGCCTATTAAGAATCTTTAGAAGTGGTATTCCAAGGGAGGCAATTTTTGCAGTAATTGTGTGAAACTTGTTCATTTGCATGCAAGGAAATCCTCCCCTGTATCACATAATTTTGACATATGACATATGTCTGTTCTCACATTAGGAACCTGAGGCCCGTGTCATCAAACTAAAGATTCTAACAAGATTGAAATGCTTGAGTATATTCGCAAGGGTCTCACAGTACTTCATGCATGCCTGCACTATACTATTAGATATTACATAAAGTTAGCTATTTCCCAGTTTGACCAGGACCTGCTAGTGAGCAGGGTGTATAACCTTTTCATACTTGTTATCCCCAGCAGGTTGAATTACACCTGATACATAGGAGGGATTCAATAAATGTTGCTGAATGAATAAAATCGTTACCAATTTACTTTTCTTCTGTGGGAATTACAGTTCTTCTTTCTCTCTTTCATTTTCCTTTCTGTTACAGATTAAATTAATGCCTTTATTGAGCAGCTGGTAGTAACTCCTAGTTCTTAGTCCTGGGAGGATAGAACAAATTCAATGCCCACTAGTGTGTACAACTAGTTTAAATGATTTGTTCACTGCACATTCCCTTTGCCTTGTTCAGAATGAATCAGATTTGATTATTACGGATCTCCAATCTTTCATGTTCTTGGACAAAATTCTACAATTAGAAATGTTTCCAGTCCTGCTTTACCTCATCTTTCAGACTAATAAAGAATGGCAAGTTTAACACACTCCTTTCTAAAACAGGCACATTAGGGGAAATAATTATATGCTATTGTGCACAGATCTAGTAGAGTTAATGTCATCTCTTCAAGATAGAATATTTATTTCCAGGACATCAGGTTGCTGGAACAGATAGTTTTGCTACCTTCCACTTACTACTGCCTATGCAAGCTAGAGTAATACACATCTTTGTAATATTTCTAACTTTTCAATGACAGCAGAGAGAGCATAAACTAAACTATTTTGGCCCCCCCCAAAAAAAAGCTATGATGGTAGAACAGACTTGAAATCATGTAATATATAACAAAGATTTTTTCTGAAGGACTGAAGATAGCTGATCTTGAGAAGATTCTGGGCAGCCTGAGAGCCATTTCAAAATATTTGCAGAAAGGGAAATGTTCCAAGTAATTCTGAACAAATAACTTGACCACATGACATGTGTGGGATACATTTTTAAAGACAATAAGAATTATGTATAATTTAAATGACTGGCAGCTATCACAGTGCTGATGTTGGACCTGTCATTCTAAGAGCATGTTGGATACAGCATGAGATAAAATCAAAGAGGAATTATGTTGGTGGCACTGAGAACAGAATTTTCTACGTGGGAAAAATAGGCAGATGTAAAATTGGTGAGAGTAAAACTGAATTGATTTTAAATTGAAAATATCCATAAAACTCATGGGATACTTTATATGTTAAAAAAAATGCTCAACTCTGCACACTGAAAACGCCTAAATATTAATCCAACAGCAATGAGCATCACAACATTCATACTGTGATCTCTAAATATGAGTTTCAAAAAAAAAAAAAAAAAGAACAAAGGGTCTCAAAGAGAAGGTTGACTTCAGGCCTGGAACACAAAATATACAAGCTAATAATGGAAGCGTTTATTATGCCAGAAAAGGAATATACTGGGGTCACATTAAAGGACCTAGAAGTCAACCTGAATAGGCGTTCTCTAGCCAAAAATGGGGCAATTTAAGCAAGAACAGGTTTATAGCTTCAATGAAATAAAACACATCAAATACGTTTAAGTTCATGAATTTGTAATGAAACTAGGAAAACCCCTCACTGGTGCCCTTTAGTGAATGCTAGGGAAATAACCCCTGATAAATAAAATGAAATAACTGAGAATTAATCTTGCCCTTCCTACAGAAACTGTATTTCACTGTAAAAATAATTGATGAGAAGTTTCTCTTTAAAGAAGTATTCTAGCCAGTAAATGAAGAAGAAATCACAGAGTATCATTATCTGGCAAACCTCAGTGAACACTTATGAAGATCTAGGTGACGGTGGCTGCTAATATCACAGGAAGAGACAAGCAGACATTTTGCAACTACAGATGGAAATACACACCATCACCCGGGAAGCAGTCTTCCCTCACCTTCTCAAAAATAAAATTAAACTTGTATTTGAGCCTTTTGCTCTGACTGCCTACCAATTTATTGATATCAGGGATAGAACTTGCAAAATAACCCCATGAGTTTGCAGCCAGCAGAATCCAGATCACATAAAGCCTGAAATAACTTAGATTCTTCAACCCAAAATTTTCAAAGGAGAAAAACAATGGATAGGAATCTGTAAAATAAAGAAGATTTAAGAGACATATCACCAATCAATCACAATATATATAAGCCTTATTTGGAGCCTGACTCAAAACAAACGACAAAGAAAAAATTTTAAGACAGTCAGGGAAATCTGAAAACTGGCTGGATATTTGATAATATAAAGAAATTAATTTTTATGTGATAGTAACATGGTTTTATGAAAAGTAGTTCCTATCCTATCTTAAAGAGATACATACTAGGCTATTCAGTGATGAATGAGGTGTGCTATTTGTTTTAAGATAATCCGAGTAAAGGGGGCAATAAATGAAAGAATATTGGCCTTGAGTTGATAATGATTGAAGCTGGTAATGGAGATGTGGATGTTCATTATATATTAGTCTCCTGACTTTTGCTTTAAATTTTCCAAAAGATTTCTATAATGTTTACAGTGAAAGCATGTCAACTAGATTAAATTTGTGATCCCCAAACTGGAATTTAGACCAAGTGATGTAAGTTTCTGATAAAGGACAAGGAAGTGTTTTTGAGTGGAATCACCCATTACAGAAAGAGCCATCTGAGTAGTCTATGCCTAGTTATTGAAAACATGCTAGATCGGTACTGAGCATGAGCTGCGGGCTTGAATTGAGTTACAATTTAGACTCATTCTAATTTAGTGGTCTGTGAGCTTTTTTTAAATCTTCATAAAGACCACTTGATTCAAAGTAAGCACTAATTGCAAAAACATGCACAGTGTTTGTTTTTGTGTGCTTGTGTAAATGTGCAAATGTTAAGTGGAAGGGCTTGGGACACAGGGTAATGAAAGAAAAGTCTGAATTAGGATTTAAAACATTTCAGCAGAACAGGAATGAGTTAAGAAAAAAAATTATGTGGACCTGCTATGCTTAACTTACTGTGACTGAGAATACTGCTGAATTTCTTTGAGTTCTCTAAAGGATTAAAAATGATTTCTCTATCACTAGTTAACAAACCCAAAGACCAAGTTTTAAAGGCACTAATTTAACTAAGTTACAGGAAAACATGCAACGAGACCATTAGAAGAACACAGTTCTGTGCTACCCGAGCACAGTTTGTTTTACTTTGCTTCAGACACACTAATTTTGTATGTCCGGATCAGAACTTCTATACCAGTAGGCTTTTTATAAGGGTCAAATTCAACATACCAGGAAACTAAAAGAGAAAAGAAGTAGAACAAAAGCTAGACTTCTTCCAAATAGTCGTTTAAGATTATTCTGTAACTCTTGTACCAAATATGTGAATAGACACCATTCAGACAAACTGACTGACATTTTTTAGCATAAACAAAGAAATTAGGTTTCTCATCAGATTTTTCCTCTTTTTAATCATGGAAAGAATAAGTGGTGAATGCATTTTTGACTGACCACATCATCTACCATCAAAAAATAATACCTCTGCATTCTGAACCCAATTTCAATTCTGACCTATGCAATTAAGCAATCAAATCCTGTTTCAGGAATTAATAGTTTTCTTCTATATGTCTCACCGTAATTTCACTCCATTTGCTGTGGAGCAGCTCTTTCAGTTTGAATCATCTGCATTTTGGACTTTCCACCACTAGTCTACAATCCCAACCTTAGGCTGAGGCAGCCTACCAAGGATTTCCTTACATTGGAGAAATTGGAAAAATCATATTGGTGTGCATGGGTATTCTATTTGATGATGGTTAATACTTTCTCTCCAGGCAACTTAGGCATTTTTCTTCTTTCCAATTCTTTTCACTGCTGGATTGCTAAAAATCATTCCTTTTACTCCATTAATTTCCTGGCCAACTTCACTGCCAACCAAAATTAAGAAAAAGAAGCATTCCAGATGCCTCTGTCTCAGATAATTTTAGAACTCGAATCTCAACACAGGACATCTGAAGGCACAATCACCTTTTAGAAATAGCCAAACTCAGTTCTGTGAATTTGTAAAATGAGGAAATCTAAATGACCGGCTCTCTCCTCTCTTTAGATCCACAGACATTTACTGAGCACTTACTAAAAGAACCCTCATTATTGGTAGAGAGATAGGTTACAGTAAGCCAGAAAAATGTGCCTTGATCACTAGAACTAATCTCAATACTGAGTGAAAAGTAAATGAGCAATGAAGCATCAGAGCAGCTGTTTGATAAAAGAGCTTGAATCAACATGTTCAGGAAGACAACCACAGATTAAGACAGGTCAAGGGTCAATCCTATCTGCTCTCCAACAGAGAATGAGTTACTAATTAAAGAAAAATCTTAGCTAAGATTTCGATTAAAAAAAAAAAAAACCTTTGTTTCTGTTAACAGATCCGCCATCATGGTAGAGAGGGGCCAAGGGGGCAAGACTACCCACATATTTTTTACTCTTTGAAATAAAAGCTGAAAAGATAAATTACCAGTATGAAATAAGTTCTATCTTGTGCAAGGAAATTCTTAAAAGTTTGTAATAATATGCACTGGCAGGAATAGATGTTATGAAAATGGTTTTTCTAAGTGGATCATTAATTATTGGCCTCTTCTGAAAGCACTTTGACTAAATTAATTTAACATTCTTAATATAGCCACTTCCATCACGACCATCATGTGGGACAATGAAATCACAGTTATCATAATTATCATAACTTAATTAGCAAGTATTAATTATAGTTCTGCCACGTACCCTCGGTAGGCCAGTATCAACTGATCAGGCAAAAGGACAGAAATTATCCAAATCCCTACCCACAAAATGCTCGCCTTAAGCTTCATTAAAGAAGGCAACATGGTCATCTCGTTTACTATTTTATCCTTGGCATCAGGAACATTGTAGGTTCTTGGAAAAATTAAATCTTTAACAAATATAAACAAATGAATGAATATATGCATTAATAAAGTCTTCTCCATAGGAACTTTGATTCAGTTGGAATTCCCCAAGCTGTAGAACAGATACAGACCACGCCTGAGATACAAGTTTACTTTTTCTTGGAATTATTAATTATGAAAATTTTTATTTTGTGTTGCTGATTTAATGAATACAAAGTTTTGTTTTTTAAAAGGAGGTGCTATTATTCCAGCTCAGTCATTCACATGTTTGGCTCCCTAAATAGCCTTGGGCCAGTATTTGAAAGTCTTACAGGTCTAACTCATCAAGAAAATGGTAAATTTTCAAAATGCCATAGCAGAAATAGGTCTTCACAAACTACCACAGAAAATTATGATTACTACCCATAAAGAAAGAAATAATGGGTAGAAAACAAATGCTGAAGAAATATGAAATATTATTGACTTTTTCTTCCTAGTGAAGTCATCATAACTGGGAAGAGAACAAGATCAGAGAGGTGTGTGTGTGTATGTGTGTGTGTGTGTGTGTGTGTGTGTGTATGTGTATGAATGAATCCCATTAAAAGTATTGTCAACATTTGCAGCTATTAACAGATAGGACCTCCATCTAGCCCACAGACCTAAGTTAAAGAAACAGTCCTCTGTGACTAGAGGCCAAACAGGACAGTTTAAAATGCACCAGATATGAGGACCAAATTACAAGCATACCTCAGGAACACAACCGCCAATTCGAGCTATCAGAAAAAGCACTCCCAGATAATATCACAAAGACATAACTTCTAAAACATACCAAAGAAAAATCATCAAATACCCATTTCTTCTTTGACTAGCACTTTATTGAAATTAACATTAACTAGAAATGTAGTACAGTATAAACATCAGCACAAATAATGTTTTACTTATTCATGCTTTACTAATCCATTCATTGGTTCAGCACATATTTATAGAGGCCTATTATATAACAGGAACTATGTGAGGGATTAAGGATTCCATGATGATGTTTATGGTTTCTTCCTCCATGTAATGTATTTAATGAGAAGGGTAGTTTATCACATGATCACACACACAGATGGAAAATTATAACTGCATTAAATGCGCAAAAAGAGGTGTGCATGGTGATATAGCAAATTCAGTGGGGGAACTGGCTACTCAAGATTACGGCGATCTCAAGGAAGCACTGGAATTAACCCAGCAGAGGGGCATGGAAGGAACATCCAGGTAGAGAGAGAGCATGTGTAAAGGATCTGCGAAGAGAAGGAATTTGGTATGTTCTATGAAGAAAAACAAGGCCTATGTGCCGAGAGCAGAAAGTGAAGTGGGAAGTATTGCAAGATGTTTGGAAAGGGGAGCAGAGAACAAATCATGTGAGGCCTTAAAGGCAATGGTATAGATTTGGGTTTTTATTCTTAAAATAGGGGGAAGTCTTTTCAGAAGTGTTAAGCAAGGGGAAGTGACTAAATGGGGAGGTGTTTTCTTTGGTTGGTTGGTTTGGGGTTTTAATAATCACTCTGGCTAGTGTATGAAGACAGACTAGAAGAGTTCAAAAGTAGAAACTGGGAGGTGGGGCCAGGCGTGGTGGCTCACACCTGTAATCCTAGCACTTTCGGAGGCCAATGCAGGCAGATCACAAGGTGAGGAGACACAGACTATCCTGGCTAACACGGTGAAACTCCATCTCTACTAAAAATGCAAAAAATTGGCTGGATGTGGTGGCACGTGCTGTAGACCTAGCTACTCGGGAGGCTGAGGCAGGAGAATCATTTGAACCCGGGAGGCGGACGTTGCAGTGAGCCAAGATTGCACCACTGCACTCCAGCCTGGGCGACAGACCGAGACTCCATCTCAAAAATATAAAAAGAAAGAAAAGAAACTGGGAGTTGGATAACTAGCTGTTGCAGTAGTCTAGCTGAGAGACAATGACGGCTTAGACTAAAAGGTGCTGGGGGGGTAGGAAAGATGGCAACTGACTCAAGAGGTAAAAAATAGCTTCGACTTTAACTCCAGATGGATTAAAGACTTAAACATAAGACCTAACACCATAAAAACCCTAGAAGAAAATCTAGGCAAAACCATTCAGGACATAGGCATAGGCAAGGACTTCATGACTAAAACACCAAAAGCATTGGCAACAAAAGCTAAAATAGACAAATGGAATCTAATTAAACTCCAGAGCTTCTGCACAGCAAAAGAAACAATCATTAGAGTGAACTGGCAACCAACAGAATGGGAAAAAATTTTTGCAATCTACGCATGTGACAGATGGCTAATATCCAGAATCTACAAATAACTAAAACAGATTTACAAGAAAAAAACAAAGAAATCCATTCAAAAGTGGGTGAAGGACATGAATAGATATTTTTCAAAAGAAGATGTATATGAGGCCAATAAACATATGAAAAAACGCTCATCATCCCTGGTCATTAGAGAAATGCAAATCAAAACCTCAGTGAGATACTATCTCAAGCCAGTTAGAATGGTGATCATTAAAAAATCTAGAGACAACAGATGCTGGAGAGGATGTGGAGAAATAGGAACAATTTTTCATTGTTGGTGGGAGTATAAATTAGTTCAACCATTGTGGAAGACAGTGTGGTGATTCCTCAAGGACCTAGAAATAGAAATTCCATTTGACCCAGCAATCCCATTATTGGGTATATATCTAAAGGATTATAAATCGTTCTATTATAAAGACACACGCACACGTATGTTCATTGTGGCAGTGTTTACAATAGCAAAGATGTGGAACCAACCTAAATGCCCATTGAGGATAGACTGGACAAGGAAAATGTGCCGCATATACATCATGGAATACTATGCAGCAATAAAAAAAGGTGAGTTAGTGTCCTTTTTAGGGACATGGATGAATCTGGAAACCGTCATTCTCAGCAAACTGACACAAGAACAGAAAATCAAACACCACGTTTCACTCATAGGCAGATGTTGAACAATGAGAACACATGGACACAGGGAGGGGAGCATCACACACTGGGATCTGTTGGGCGAGAGTAGGGGTGGTACAGTGGTAGGTAGGGAGTTTGGGAGGGATAACATGGGGAGAAATGCCAGATATAGGTGACGGGGATGGAGGCAGCAAACTGCAGTGCCATGTATGTACCTATGCAACAATCCTGCATGTTCTGCACATGTACCCCAGAACCCTAAAGTGCAATAAAATATATTTAAAAAAAAGAAAAAACAACCACAATTTAAATCTACTTATTCTTCTTACCCTTTTTGCCATTGTTGTCATAGATTCTATTTGTACAGTTTATAAAAATCTACAAGACATTATTATTACTGTTTTAAGTAGGTAACAGTCTTTTAAAATTTACATAATTACCTTTGTTTACGTTCTTTCCTCCTCCTGAGGATTTGAGATTATTTTCCTTAAGTAGGGGTCTTGGCAGGGAATTCTCTCAACTTCTGTTAGTACAGAAACATCTTTAGTTTGCTGTAATTCTTGAAAGCTTTTTCCCTAGATATGGAACTTGAGGTTACCATTTTATTCTTTTTTCTTTCTTTCAGCAATCTAAAGATGTCATTCTATGGGATTCTGGTTTCCCTAGTTCTGTTGAAGAGTCATCTTTCAGACTTACTGTTGCTGTTTTGAATTTATCTTTCCTTTTTCCCCTGGTCCTTTTAAGATTTTCTGTCTTTAGTTTTCAATACTTCTTATTATGATGTGGTCCAGATGATATCTTCTGCTAGAGATGGTTTGACCTTTGCAATATTCTACCTATCACTAACAGGGAGAAAGTTAAAGGATTGATTATCTGAATTCAATTAGGGATTGAGCTGTGTCCAGGCTAGGCTGCAAAGTTTTAGTAAGACCCTTCCACCTGTGGCTTATTTCTGTTGCTCATATATTAAGACATTATCACACAGTCTTTTGATTAAGGAATTGAGTCTCTGTCTCTTTAGCCCTGAAAGACTATGAAAAATTCATTTCTGCTCTTTGGAGGCTTTGAACTTGTGTCTATACATTCCTGCCTACATAGCTTCAAAATATGTCAAATGTCTTCAGGAAAAAGACAATGATGAGTTTGTGGCAGACCTCTCCCTCCAGCCCGACTTTTGTCCATTAAACACTGTGAAACCCTGGGACATTTAGCTTTCTCTTTTAGAAGCTTCTGGAACAACTCTTTAGTCTCCCATACCACCTCAGCATTCAGCTAATCTGTAGAAAATAGATCATTACGTATATTTCAGAGTCCTTTAGTTTTCAACTGACTATGCTAACCCCTCACCAATACAACTGACAAATGCTTGCTGGAGTATCTTTCATTTAGTCAAAGTCCTTCCACCTAGGCCAAGTCAGACTGACTTTTGTTCCTGCCTAAAATGTACAAATGTTTTCAGAACTCATCAGCACAACTAGGAAGGGCTCTTTCCTGCCTGAAATTTTAATTTGAGTTTTTTTTTATTGCTTCAACATATTTTCCTCTATATCTTTTAGAAATATGTATCATTTTAATAGAAATTTGTTAAATTTTTAGAATATGTACAATTGATATGTTCTTTTAAAAATGGCTTTAAAGCTGTTTTAGAAATACAATCTTATTTCCCATTTAGGACTACAACAGAATTAAAACAATAAGAAAGACCTTTAGTATTACTTCTTTAAGGGACATTTTAGTTTTCTGATAAAGTCGTAATAGTGTGGCAAATAATTCATAGTATAGTGAACTGGCCTTATATTTTGAATGTGCGCATTTAATCCATCATTTGAGAATTACATTTGGGACTAGATTTTTTGTGCTACCAGATTATGTATATATTTTTTACACAAAAAAGGGGGTTGGTCTGTAACCAACAACTGCATAGATCTCAGCTAAGCCTTATTTCATTTCTCACTTTAGTGTGCCCCTTAATTGTACTTTTAAGGCAGGAAGTGTGTTATAAGAGTTAAGTCTTGGCAGCGATGGTAAAAGTAGGTTAAATATAGAAATGTTTTTCTTTTCTCTGCCCTTATGGAGAAGAGAATGGTAAATGATATTAGTAGGGTTGGTTCCTTCCCTGTTTCCCTGAGGCTGTAAGGAAAGGATCAGTTCCATGCCTCTCTCCTTGGCTTGTTGATAGCCATCTTCTTCCTATGTCTTTTTTCACATCATCTTACTTTTACGGCTGTCTCTGTCCAAATTTCTCCTTCTGAAAAGGACATCGGTCATACTGGATTAGGGGCTCACCCTATTCCAGTGTGAGCTCATCTTAACGAATTATTTCTGCAATGACTACATTTTCAAAGAAGATTATCTTCTTTGATACAGGGTGTTAGGACTTCAACATAGAAAAGTTGGTGGGGGGAACACAATTCAACCTATAATCCTTAGGTGAGCCGAACATCTACTTTTAGCTTACCCTTACGGTCCTTTGCCTCTCCTAGGCATCAACTACTGGCAAGTTATTAAAACACCTTTCTGGCCTAGCGCGGTGGCTCACATCTGTAATCCCAGCACTTTGGGAGGCCAAGGCGGGCAGATCACGAGGTCAGGAGTTGGAGACAAGCCTGATCAACATGGTGAATCCCGGTCTCTAGTAAAAATACAAAAATTAGCTGGGCGTGGTGGCGCGAGCCTGTAGTCCCAGCTACTTGGGAGGCTGAGGCAGGAGAATTGCTTAAAACCCGGGAGGCAGAGGTTGCAGTGAGCCAAGATCGCGCCACTGCACCCCAGCCTGGCGCCTGGCGATGAAGCAAGACTCTGTCTCAAAAAAAAAAAAAAAAAAAAGTAGCCTGGCATGGTGGCTCACACCTGTCATCCCAGCTACTCAGGAGGCTGAGGCAGGAGAATTGCTTGAACCCAGGAGGCAGAGGTTGCAGTGCGCTGAGATTGCGCCTTTGCACTCCAGCCTGGAAGACAGAGCAAGACTCCGTCTTAAAAAAAAAAAATTCTGAAATACCCCAAATCCAATCAATTGATAGTTTAAGTGATGGAATCGAAAGGAAAGAGATCTAAGAATCATGATTCTTAGAAAACAGAAGTGCTAGAATAGAATGTAAAATTCAATTAGTGGCTCTGATTTTGGATGTGAATAAATTCACTATTTGTATTACAGTGACATTTTTTTAAAAAGCAGGTTGTGAAACCATCTTATTAAATTATACAAATAATGCAAAATTCCTCAAGTGAAGGAAAACTTTAGTGAACACTAAAAAGTTGATTAACTTGTAGTGAGAGATTATTCATGTAAATAAGTGAGTCACATCTATTACCATTGCCCATCTGACTACAGTTTGGGACTCACAGAAAAGCATGAACACAGTGAATTGATTTCTAACCTTACATGGAAAAGAATGAAAACAGTCAATTGATTTCTAATCTTACCTCATTTATTTATACCACACTATCGACACTGCTATCTAACATGGAAACCTAATTATTTCATTCTCCCCAGTTTTTCACTGGAGAGATAAAGACTAAATTCCTTTATAAGCTGCAGGTTGTGAGCATCATGATCATTAAGCTCCTATAATACTGAACTACTAGTTGATCCCCAAATAAGCCAGGCTCTCTCAAAGGCCTGTTTTTCTTATTTCCCTTTACTTGACATTCTCCAATACAACTCTACTGAAATGCTACTTTCATAGAAGGGTTTTCCTACTGCCCTATACAGTCTTAGGTGACTGTCTTATGCTCTCATTGAACAATTTTAACTAATATACTGTTTCCTATTTTGTCTCTCTACATTAAACTTTTGAGAGCACAGGCTATGACTGTTCATCTTTGTATCTCGACTGCCAAGCTCAATGCTTGGCATATTCAATATACTGTTTTTGAATAAAGGCCCAGTTTTTAGATAAGCACAGCTTACTTTATGCCATAATTTTAAAAAAATATTCTAAACATAAAATTTAAAAATACATTTTAAAAGTGTAATGCATTAGTGATCTCACTGCTAACTGCTATTTGAATAAAGTAGTATGAATTATTTGAATAAAGTAGTATGAATTAATTTGGATTTGGGGTGCTTTTATAACACACTTGCAACTGTGATTTTGTAGGCATTGCAACTTAAGGCAGAAAAGAGAATGTTATAAACTAAGAAATATGATAATAAAATTCTGGGACCCTTAAATACAAGAAAATACATTTTTTTTTTTTCTGTTTGAAAAACTGCCACTTTTTTTTTTGTGGTAAAACATACATAACATAAAAGTTACCATTTTAACCATTCCTAAGTGTACAATTCACTGGCATTAAGTACATTCACAATGTTGGGCAAGCACTATCCATTTCCTAGGAAAATACATTTTTTTAAGCTCTCATTTTTATTAGTAAACCTAGATATATAACTAATGGTTTTCAAGTACTATTGAGTATGATAACCATATATAAACCAAATAGCATAGCCTAACAAGTGCCAAAGAGCTTAACTGAAAAATTAAGACAAAATATTTAAAATTTCTTGAAAGTCATAAAACCTACATGCCAATAATGGGAGGAACCCCTCAAAATTAAATACCACAGAAATAGCACAACAAGATGTCCATTAAAGGCCTCCTACCTTGGGAAAGCAGCTTGTGACGCTGGTAAGCAGTAAGGTAAGGTAGCTTTGGCATGCTCCCCCTAAGTACTAAAACGGAGGTTCTTACCCCCGGCTCGGAGGAGCCTGGAAAAAGTGGCTGTATGCCGTATAGAGAATATATGCAATTGGGAGTGGGATCGGGAGCATGCATTGCTTTTATGGGATTCTCAATTTTTTTTTTTTTTTTGAAACGGTTGCTCTGTCGCCAGGCCTGGAGTGCAGAGGTGCGATCTCGGCTCACTGCAACCTCCGCCTCCCGAGTTCAAGCGATTCTCCTGCCTCAGCCTCCCAGAGTAGCTGGGGTTACAGGCACGCGCCACCACGACCGGCTAATTACTATTATTATTATTATTTTGTATTTTAGTAGAGACAGGGTTTCACCGTGTTGGCTAGGATGGTCTCGAACTCCTGATCTTGATCCGCCCGCCTCGGCCTCGCAAAGTGATGGGATTACAGGCGTGAGCCACTGCGCTCTGCCAGGATTCTCAATTTTTAAAAACTACCACACAAGTATGACGAGAGAGTGAATGCTCAGGCGAAGGCCAGGACAGCCAAAGGCAGGTCAGCCGCCGGGATCCGAAATCCGGGCACAGCGCTGCAGGTTGCGGCGTGGGCGCCGACGGGCTCCGGGCTTGGAATTCCGCACCCCGCAAGAGAGGGCGGGGCAAGGGGGGAGAAGCCAGGGCCTCCGCCCCTTCGGGACCCGTAGGGCGCCCTTGTTTACCTCCCAGTATTTGTCACCCGAGACAAAGAGGGAAGGAAGGAGGGGCCTCCTGCGGGAAAGTCCCTCGGCGGGAAGCGCCTTACTTTCAGAACGTTCTGTAGCACCCCACGGGACGTGGGAACTGCTCCCTCCCGGCCCCCAGCGCCCTTTTCGAGGTTCCCCGCCTTGACTTCCCCGAGTTCTGCGCCAGCCTCAGCGACAGCGGGAGGAGCTGGGCAATCCATTCGCAGGGCAAACTCCAAGCTCTCTCATTTATTAGTGTCAGGGCGGCGCAGGCGAGACCCTCGAGGGCCACAGAACAGAGCGACTACAGCTCCCAGGAGCCAACGCAGCAGGGCTGAGCTGAGGCAGGGAACCGACAGGACCTAAATGGTGGTCGGAGGAAGGGCAAGGCAGGCCTCTTCTGCCACCTTAGCGCCAGCAAACAGCCGCCGCAGTCGGTAAGCCAGAAGACCAACCCCCTAGTCTCGGCTTAGTATTTTTAAATCTGGCGGGATTCCCGAGCCAACCACCCCCACCGTTTACAGCCCCAGCCAGTCAGCGTGAGGCCCGCCATTTTTCAAACCCTCTTCCCGCCGCCAATCAGGATCGAGCAGTACATTCCTCTCCTGACCGGTTCTAACGGGTCTGGGAGTTAACGACCTGGGCGACCCACCGAACCTGCTAGGCTGGGGCGTGGAGGGCGGGCCTGGTAAGAAACTGACCAATCGTAAGCCGCTGTGGCAAGTGGGCGGGGACTATCTGGGTTTGAATAATCGTTAGAACCAATCAGAGAAGTGGGGGTGTGGCCTGTGGCCTAGCTCGTCAAGTTGCCGTGGCGCGGAGAACTCTGCAAAACAAGAGGCTGAGGATTGCGTTAGAGATAAACCAGTTCACGCCGGAGCCCCGCGAGGGAAGCGTCTTAGTTGTGTCCGGCCGCTCTGCGGGACTCTGAGGAAAAGCCCGTACCAGGCAAGAATCCCCTCCAGTCCCTTCGAGTTCGTGGGCCTGCCTTTCCCCATTCTCTCAGAGCCTCTACTCGGTCTCGGCGCTGTGGCTCTCGGGGTTGGACCTGGCGAGCGGCATTTGGGGTGCGGGTCGGCGAAGGCTGGGGCTGTGGAGGGCCGGCAGGCGGTCGGGGAAGGCGGAAACTTCCCCCGGCTGGGCCCGGTTCCGGGAGTTTTGAATGTCGGTCGCGAGGTGATTAACGGTTGAGGGAGACTCGTGACGTGGAAGCCGGGGGACATTTCTCTCAGGAAAGGCGTTTTGAGGGCGCTTGCGGAGTCCCCGGACTCGGTGAAGGGCGGGCGGCGGCATCTCAGGCCCCGTGAGTCACTTGGTGGGCGAGCGTGAAGAGTCGGCCGCGGTCGCTGGGGCCGGGAGGAGGAAGAGGAGGGTGTGCGCGGGGGCGCGGGCGGCCGCCCTCGGGAGGAGGGGGGGTGCGGGCAGGGGGGAGCGGATTTGGGCGGGAAGCGGAGCCCCGCCAGCGTCCGCCTTGGCAGCTGCGGGCTGCGCGCCGACCCGCCGGCTTTTCCCTCACCCCGCCAGGTGGACGCCGTTCTGTTCACCATGGGCAAAGGAGACCCCAACAAGCCGAGGGGCAAAATGTCCTCGTACGCCTTTTTCGTGCAGACCTGCCGGGAAGAGCACAAGAAGAAACACCCGGACTCTTCCGTCAATTTCGCGGAGTTCTCCAAGAAGTGTTCGGAGAGATGGAAGGTGAGGCCGGAGAGGGACGGAGCGCGGGGTGCAGGTGTGGCTTTTGGCTAGGAGGGCCTTAGGCAGGTAGTAGGCAACTCGTGAGCTTCTCACCCCGATGACTCACCCGAATATCTTAAGAGTTTCAGGCAGACGATTTTAGGTTTTTACTTATAAGACTCGGAAAGCAGAAATTGCCGTCTTTGGATGTTTATAGGTAACAATTTTGCTGTATTTTTGGCCCTTATTTTATGTCCACAGACCATGTCTGCAAAGGAGAAGTCGAAGTTTGAAGATATGGCAAAAAGTGACAAAGCTCGCTATGACAGGGAGATGAAAAATTACGTCCCTCCAAAAGGTGATAAGAAAGGAAAGAAAAAGGATCCCAATGCTCCTAAAAGGCCACCGTAAGTTTAAAATAAATCAAATTGCCCCTTGGATTTTTCCTTCAGGTTATTAAACTCTGTTGCTTCCTTTCAGATCTGCCTTCTTCCTGTTTTGCTCTGAACATCGCCCAAAGATCAAAAGTGAACACCCAGGCCTATCCATTGGGGATACTGCAAAGAAATTGGGTGAAATGTGGTCTGAGCAGTCAGCCAAAGATAAACAACCATATGAACAGAAAGCAGCTAAGCTAAAGGAGAAATATGAAAAGGTACATTGTCATTTTAATTTTTTAAAGCTGTGGTTAAGACTAGGTATAGGTAATAACTAGAAAACTTGGGAAATTTAGTTAATCTTGTATTAATGGTTGTCAGGTTTGTTTTGAAAAGGTCTAATGAAAATTTTACACTCCCACACAAGGTAATTGAAACTTTCCTTTTGACTGAAACTAGTGTTTGTAGCACTAGTGTATTCTTGCAGACAGACTTAATTGTAGTTACTGTATAATCTGTTAGTTTAAAAAATAAAGCAGAGGGTCAATTGTTTTATGTAGATATTTATAAAATCTGAAGGTACAGCGGGGACTATGGGACTGTGAGGTAAAAGGATACTGGTAGTGAAAGTACTGATACTGCTCTATTGCAATCCTTGTCATTTTACACATTAACTTGTTAAAGCCTAGGGAGATAAGTGCTCTTTTAGACTGGGACTACCTTTTTAGACAGTTATCAGGGTTATTGGTCAATCATCTTCGATTGTTTACAACTAAGTGGTTTTCACAGTTGGGTAATGACACCGGATGCTTACTTTATTATTTTTTTTTTTTTGACAATATTTCAGGATATTGCTGCATATCGTGCCAAGGGCAAAAGTGAAGCAGGAAAGAAAGGCCCTGGCAGGCCCACAGGCTCAAAGAAGAAGAATGAACCAGAAGATGAAGAGGAGGAGGAAGAAGATGAAGATGATGAGGAAGAGGATGAAGATGAAGAATAAATGGCTATCCTTTAATGATGAGTGGAGTGTGCGTGTGTGCTCAGGCAATTGTTTTGCTAAGAATGTGAATTCAAGTGCAGCTCAATATTAGCTTCAGTATAAAGACTGTACAGATTTTTGTATAGCTGGTAAGATTCTCTGTAGAGAAAATACTTTTAAAAAAATGCAGGTTGTAGCTTTTTGATGGGCTACTACATACAGTTAGATTTTACAGCTTCTGATGTTGAATGTTCCTAAATATTTAATGGTTTTTTAAATTTCTTGACTTGTGTATGGTAGCACAGCAAACTTGTAGGAATTAGTATCAATAGTAAATTTTTGTTTTTTTAGGATGTTGCCTTTTGTTTTTTAAGAAAATTTTGTAATAAAATTATGTATATTATTTCTATTGTCTGTCTTGATATGCTAAGTTAATTTTCACTTTGAAAAAGCCATTTGAAGACCAGAGCCATGTTGGCTTTTTTATTTCTGCCTAATAGTTCTTAGACACAGTTGACCTAGTAAAATGATTGAGGCTTAAAAGAAAACCAAACATGCTCATATTTGCAAAATGTTCTTTAAAAGTTGACATATCTGTTTATTAGCTAACTTGTCAGGTTTATCAGATACATATACTAATTTTTTTTTTTTTTTTTTTTTTTTATTGAGATGTAGTCTCGCTCTGTCACCCAGGCTGGAGTGCAGTGGCGACATCTCAGCTCACTGCAACCTCTGCCTCCTGGTTCAAGCAATTCTTCTGCCTCAGCCTTCCAAGTAGCTGGGACTACAGGCATGTGCCACCACTCCTGGCTAATTTTGCATTTGTAGTAGAGACAGGGCTTCACCATTTTGGCCAAGCTGGTCTCGAACTGACTTCAAATGATCCACCCACCTCGGCCTCCCAGCAGTGCTGGGATTATAGGTGTGAGCCACTGCGCCTGATCCATGATATATTAACAATTTATTTTGGGTGAAAAATTCTCTTTAATATGAAGAAGAGGAGCTAGAATGTGAATTCGTATCTAAAAGGGCAAACTGAAGAAAAGGAACAAGGTTGAATTTTCTGTTACTAAATTGAGCCAATTCAAGATAGAATACCTGAGTAGATTTCGAATTACAGTAGTCCCTCCTTACCTGTGGGGTATTAGACCCACAGTGGATGCCAGAAATAGCCTAGTAAGTTTTTTCCTATACATACACAACTGTGATAAAGTTTAATTTATAAATAAGGCCGGTAAGAGAGTAACAGCAATAATATACTGTAATAAGTTCTGTGAATGAAAATACTGTGGGAAAGGGAAACCATACTAAGGCAGGACTATGTATCTTCAGTTTGGTCTTAAGCTTTAGAATTATGGGCAGCTGTAAGAAACCATTTGAGATGGTTATATTCCATGGCTTATTTAAATTTTTCTAGGAATTGTATTTACAAGAGAAGGCAGTTATTTTAAGAATGTTTAAGGAAGCAGTTGCTGTATTTTAATTAAGATAACTTTTATTAGAGGTTACTAGTGAAGGTTGAGCATCTGGGTTGGCTATGTGCTTAGAGAAGTAAGCTATTTGTTGACGATTTTAGAGTTAAATTTGACAATCTTGGTTACCTACCAAATTTTAAAATAGAAGTCAGGATTCCTGACTCCATGGGAGCTTTGGTTGTCTCTTGTCATAATTGGTAAGGATAATCTGTTAAATAGCGGAGTGTTAGAGCAAATGGACTTAAGTAAAATCTCCAAACATCTTTATGATTGCCCTCTTATTAATTATATTCTACGTGGGAGAGGCCTCCCAAAGCCATGCAAGAATTGATAAATTGGCCTGCATAAAAGTGAAAGAATCTACATTCAAACTTGGGGCTTTCACTGATCATAAGATGAAAACTGATTTTCAGTGTTTTCTGGTGTTGGGGGACTCAATATGCTAAAACATTTGGGGTAATCTATTTTAGGTACATACCTATGTCATTTGGGTCCCAGTTCCCTAGCTCTACCAAATGCTAGCAGCATGAACTTTACCTACTTCACAGTGTTTTAATGGTCAAAGTGTTATTTTAAAGTAGTACCTACTGCGTAAAGGATATGAAATAAGAGTTTCTAAAACTGAAATAGAGTAATAGTTTGTTTCCTTAAGAACTTCTAAATTTATTAATTAGATCTGAGAGGCAGAACTATTGGGTTCCTTGTCACTTCTTTTTAGGAGACTGACGACTTTTATTTTCTTCTCTATAAAATATATTTTTAAGTTTCTAAGATAAGAATAACTATTCTTTTAAGCAAGAGTTCCTCCAGAATGAACTCAGGATTTGAGACGGGTCCTTCTGGCTCATGTTTGATTTTTTTCTTTTTTGAGATGGAGTTTCACTCTTGTTGCCCAGGCTGGAGTGCAGTGGTACGTCGGCTCACCACAACCTCTGCCTCCTGGATTCATGTGATTCTGCCTTAGCCTCCCTAGTAGCTGGGATTACAGGCATGCACCACCCTGCCCGGCTAATTTTGTATTTTTAGTAGGGATGAGGTTCTTCCCTGTTGTTCAGGCTGGTTTTGAACTCCCAACCTTGGGTGATCCACTCACCTCTTTGATACTCTTGTAAGTGCGGATCAGAATTCCAAATCTCAGAATTCTCAATAATCAAGACCAGGCGACTTCAAGGAGTGAACATAGTGGAAAACACTGAAATGAGGGCAAGAATTAGATCTCAAACCAGCCTCTACTTGAGTTGTGTTTGCGAAACAGTTTTAAAAATAGATCATATCTTAATAGTACAGAATGTAAAAGGATATATAGTATATACACTTCATTGATTCTCCTACCGTGGCCTACAGAAGCCAACACCAACAATGTAATATTCTGTCCTTTAAGAAAGACATAAGTGTAAATAATATATATATGTGTATGGGTTACAGTGTTACATGGAAGCTTCTTGTATACAAGCATATTCTTAATCTTATTTTGGAGGCTGTTTTCAGTACAACAGAGCTGCCATTTTCCTTTAAATAGCTAGCTATGTAGTATCCCATTGAATAGATCATAATTTAATCAGTTCCCTAAGGATAATAGGATCATTGTTTTTTTCTTTTTTTTTTTAACACTGTTGCTGGGTATGGTTGCTCACGCCTATAATCCCAGCACTTTGAGAGTCTGAGGTGTGAGGATCACTTGCGCCCAGGAGTTTGAGACTAGCCTAGGGCAACACAGACCTTGTCTCTACCAAAAATGAGCCTGTCATGGTGGCCCACGCCTGTGGTCCCAACTACTGGGGAGGCTGAGGTGGATTTCTTGAGCCTGGGATATCTAGGTTGTAATGAGCTGTTAATCGTGCCACTGCACTCTAGCCTGGGCAACAGACCAAGACTTTTCTCTGAAAAAATAAAAACATGTTGATGTCACACATAAAAAAAGACCTAGAAATGAAGTAGCTGGGCCAAAAGACATGCACATTTAAAAATGTTCTAATTACATTAGCTAAAACCTGTACTTAATACTTGCCAGAAACTGCTCTTATGCTTTGTTAACTTACAAAGCCTGCTAAATAAAATTGCTGCTCAATAGAAGTTGTACTAATATCTACTCCATAGCAATGAAATGTTTTGGAGTGCCTGTTTCTTCATCTCAGCAACATAATTCCCAAACTTCTTAGTCTTTGTTATTCTGATATAGAGATATATATAGATACATATATATATATATATATATATATATATATATATAATGTTTTCTATTATGAGTTTTTTTTTAATGTTTTTTATTTTGAGACTGAGTTTCACTCTTATTGCCCAGGCTGGAGTGCAATGGTGCAATCTTGGCTGACCACAACCTCCGCCTCCCAGGTTCAAGTGATTCTCTTGCCTCAGCCTCCTGGAGTAGCTGGGATTACAGGCATGCACCATCACACCAGCTTGTTTTGCATTTTCAGTAGAGACAGAGATTCTCCATGTTGGTCAGGCTGGTCTTGAACTCCCAATCTCAGGTGAGCCACCCACCTTGGCCTCCCAAAGTGCTGGGATTATAGGTGTGAGCCACCACACTTCCCGTGCCCCCCCCACCCCACCCTTGTTTTTTAATATTTAAGAGCCATTTGTGGGGCTGGGTGTGGTGGCTCGTGCCTGTAATCCCAGCACTTTGGGAGGCCGAGGTGGGCGGATCATTTGAGGTCAGTAGTTCAAAACCAGCCTGGGCACCATGGTGAAACCCTGTCTACTAAAAATACAAAAAAAAATTAACCAGGTGTGGTAGCAGGTGCCTGTAATCTCAGCTACTTGGGAGGCTGAGGCAGGAGAATC